>SKCR01040034.1:0-104792 GCA_019454045.1 Zanthoxylum bungeanum
CTGGCGACTTCTTGTGCAATAACTACCTTTTATGTGTACTTGACAATACCCTGTATAATGTGTACCAAGGCATGACTTCTGTAAAGATTCTCTGGAATCTCTCGAGAAGAAATACAAAACAGAGGATGTCGGTCAAAAGAAATTTGTTGTGGGTAGGTTCCTGGACTACAATATGGTAGATTTAAGAACAGTAATGTCTCAGTTGGGTGAACTGTAATTGATCATTCATGAAATACTGGATGAAGGAATGAACTCTATGAGACGTTTCAAGTTGCCACCATAATTGAAAAGTTACCTCCATCATGGAAGGACTTCAGGAGCTATCTGAAACACAAAAAGAAGCAGATGAGCCTTGAAGACCTTGGAGTTCGATTGAGGATCGAAGAGGATAACAGAAAGTCCGAGAAGGCCACTACAAGACCATGGAGTCTAAGACTAACATCGTCGAGGGTGTAAAAGGTAGCAAGAAGAGAAAGAACAGTGAAGCTGATTCTTCCAAGCTAACAAGAATTTCAAGGGGAAGTGCTACAACTGTGGAAAGAGCGGTCATATGGAAAAGGACTACAGAAACAAAAGTCTCAGGACAAGGCAAGAAAAAGAAAAATGAGGCTCATGTCACTGAAGATGAGCAGCTGACTGAAGAGATCTCAGAGATGAACTTATCAGCAGTGATAACTGAAGCCAACTTGGTTGGGAATCCGAGAGAATGGTGGATAGACACTGGGGCTACTCGTCATATCTGTGCTGACAGCAAGATGTTTTCCTTATATCAGAAGGTCGATGGCGGTGATCATCTGACAATGGGAAACTCATCTACCTCCAGGGTGGCTTGACAAGGCACAATGGTTCTGAAGATGACATCCGGAAATGAGCTTACATTGAAGAATGTATTGCATGTTCCAGATACTCGGAAGAACTTGGTCTGGGGCTCTCTTCTTAGCAAGGCTGGTTTTAAGCTTGTATTTATTTCTGATAAATTTGTATTGACAAAAAATGATGTGTATGTGGGAAAAAGATACCTCACTGAGGGCCTTTTCAAATTCAATATAATGACTGTCAATCGACACAATGCCATTAATAAAGCTACAACTTTTGCTTATATTGTTGAGTCACAAAATGTATGGCATGAGAGGTTAGGACATGTTAATTATGATACAATGCGTAAATTAATTAACATGGGCCTTATACCTAATTTTGCAATTGATAGCCAACATAAGTGTGAGGCATGTGTTGAAGCAAAAATACATAGAGCATCATTTCATTCCATAGAACGAAGTTCTGAACCCTTGGAATTTGTATAAACTGATGTGTGCGATATGAATATTGTGCAAACAAGAGGCGGTAAAAAGTACTTTTTCACTTTTATCGATGAGAGTACAAGATTCTGTTATGTCTATTTGCTGAGGAGAAAAGATGAATCTATTGAGAGCTTTATACACTATAAGAACGAAGTTGAAAATACATTTGGCAAGAAAATCAAGAGAACCATGAGTGATAGGGGTGGTGAATATGTGTCACTATTCGGTGAATATTGTTCTGTTCATGGAATTATTTAAGAAATCACTGCTCTTTATTCGCCTCAACAAACGGGATTGCTGAACGTAAAAATCGAACGTTGAAGGAAATGATTAACGCTATGTTGACAAGTTCTGGTTTACCCCCCAGAACTTGTGGGGGGAATCCTTACTTTCCGTGAACTACGTTCTAAATAAGCTTCCTCATAGGAGATTGGACAAGAAACCATATGAGTTGTGTGTAGACACTGTATTTTTACATAAAGCCCGATGATGAGCCTCGTATGGAGGCACTACCCGATAAGTTGCGGAAGTCGCGGGAAACAGACGTCGGAAGGGAAAATTCAAAAATTAATACCTTATCAAATTTAACTCATTTTGTTTAGCCTCGGGTTTGCTTAGTTGATCTATGTTTTAAATATTAGCCTCAGCCCAAAACCCCCGCAACCCATAAAAGCCCACATACTCATACACACCCATCCAAAACCCATGCAACCCTTTTAGACCCACACGCCCAAGCCCAATCCTAAACACATGCAAAACATGTCAAAATCGCTCCAAATCCTCTTCCAAATTTAAAAATATTTTGAATCCAATCCCCACCAAAATTACACAAATTCTTTCCCTAAATAACTTAATAAAATACATCCTTTTTTGATATGATTTATTTCCTTACTTGGAAAACTCTAGCACATCATTATAAAAACATAACAATTCTAAACCCTAAGCCCCTCTCTTTTGACACACACATACGGCTTCATCAAAGACACACCCTCTCTCTCTTATCTACACTCTCGCAATCCCAACCCTAATTCGGTCTTCTTCTTCTCCCATCTCTCTCACTCGGCATAATCACACAACCCCTCATTAGTACCGAACAAACCCAAAACCTAAGCCCCACTCACTGACCGAGTAGCACCTAAGCCATCTCTCTCTCTATATAAACCACAAACTAAACCCTAATAAACTCTTATATTCTTCTCGGCAACCACCATTACTCTCTTTCTTCTCTCAATCTTAGATCACAACAAACACAACCCTAAAACACTTTCCTCAAACCCTAAACACACAGACACGACTAATTCTCTCTCACACACAACCTGACCGATTCCACAAAAACAAGCCAACAACCCTCACCCTGAACGTGAACCAAACGAGACTAGCTACTCTCGGCAACAAACCTTTTTTACCAAACCTTAAGCACTCACACAACCTTCTCCTCATGACCGACACATGAAACACACAACAAATCAAAAACCGTGAGCACATCCCACTCACTGCCACCAACCGAACATCTAAGACACGTCCCTTCACGGCTCACTCAACACACACACATAAGCATCCAACAAACCGACTCAGGAAATGCCAACAAATTGCCCTCCACGTGAACATACAATAAAACAAAACTCTTAGCTTCACACTACCAGCAACCCCCCAACCGACACACACTCATCAACTTCACACAATAAACAAACTGCCCCTTAATCGACACTAAAACAGTGAACAAATATGTTGAACTAGTAAACCGGAAAAGCCGCGGAGCATTAACCCTTCCGGCGACGGCATAACACACTTCCAAGAAGCGACTTAAAAGGTAAGACCTGAGGGCCATTTCTTTAATATTTTTGTTATTTATTTTTTTATGCTCATTCACTGTATGTGTTTTTTATTCTGCTATTTACTTTTCTTTTGTTGTTCGTTTATTTATTTATTTATCATTATTTGTTAGTGCGCATGGCTATTTACATTGGATTAAAGGTCACACTATCTGCGAGAAATGCCTGAAGGCAGCCTTTACCATGATATTTTACTGCGCCGGACGCGACATGCTTGATTGGATGTGAAATACATCCAGCCGGACATGCGAGGTCCCATATAGATGTCGGCCAAGTCTCTTGGTCGCATCTCCTTTCTCTTATTCCGTTATTTACTTTTCTTTTGCTGTTCATTTATTTATTTATGTATCCTTATTTGTTAGTGCGCATGGCTACTTACATTGGATTAAAGGTCACCCAATTTGTGGGAAATGCCTGAAGGCAGCCTTTACCATGATATTTTGCTGCGCCGGACGCGGCATGATTGGTTGGATGTGAAATACGTCCAGCTGGACATGCGAGGTCCCCTATAGATGTCGGCCAAGTCTCTTGGTCGCATCTCCTTTCTCTTATTCTGTTATTTACTTTTCTTTTGATGTTCCTTTGTTTATTTATGTATCGTTATTTGTTAGTGTGCATGGATACTTACAATAGATTAAAGGTCACCCTATCTGTGGGAAATGCCTGAAGGCAGCCTTTACCATGATATTTCGCTTCGCCGGACGCGGCATGATTGGTTGGATATGAAATATGTCCAGCCGGGCATACGAGGTCCCATATAGATGTCGGCCAAGTCTCTTGGTCGCATCTCTTTTCTTTTATTCCATTATTCACTTTTCTTTGTTGTTCTGTTATTTATTTATTTAGCGTTATTTTCTTTATTTTGCTATTTACTTTTTCTTTTGTTGTTTGTCATTTATTTATCTATCATATTCGTCATTGCACATTCCTTTTATGTATGTGTTTAATTATACATCTGTTATTCCCCATTTTTATTTATCGTTTCGCGTTCATATAATTGTTTATCTTTATTTTCTGCCGCATCACTTCACGTTTACTTTCATGCTTGCATTGTGTTAATGCTTGAGTGTTGCCTCTTGTGGTATATCGGATGGAAACCCAGACATAAATTCCGTAGCCGAATCCGAATAGACGGTAGTATGATATGTATTTGGGATACAACTCCACGTACCGCTTGGGGAAACATTCATACATGTGTTTAGGTCATTGTGGATGTCATTTTTATAATCTCGTTCGAACGTGTTTCCGAACGCTACTCGAACATATGCATTCTGTCTCACCATGCGTTATGACTCACTCCATTCGAACGCGTTCCCGAACGCTACACGAATGCACACACACTGGACAAACTCTTTCATCGTATTTTATGCATGTTCGTCTATTTGGTTATTTCTTTTTGCATCATGTGCTTAATTATCTCTCTTTAATATTAATGTTTTTACTGTTATTATTAATTTACATTATCGCGCTTCCTTGTTTAACATACTTGTAGAATTATGCATTTGCTTTCATTTTTATTTATGTTTATGGGTGTGCAAACTTGTATGTTATTTGAATTATCTTGCATGTGTTGCATAAGACTTGGTTATATCATTGCGTAAACCCATTCATTACAACTGGCATAAGTAAGGGACCATTCCGAACCCAACGGTTTGAGGTATTCCCTTGCGATGGGTGAGTGCGGCCTTAAATCATTTCTCAGTTCACAGTGGGTGGCGAATCATTTATTCTCCAATTTAGTCCCCCGCGGGCTACTCTGTACTCCCAACGGGCCGCGAGCCCAGACAACGTCGCCTATATATCTGCCTATGCTCACAGTCTGGCGACTCCACTGGGGATATAGAATCGGCCCCGAAATAATGCCTTGTACTTTTTGTGGTTTTTACTTTAGTTACCCAAGTCTCATATATTTTGCATATCTTTTTTATCCCGATGGCGTATTGTATCGTGAAGTCGCTTTCGCTCGGAGCGACGGATCGTTATATGACATCATCACTCGTTGGCACGTACCTTATGGTATAAAAAAGGTACGCTTACTTGGTCGCTCGAACCCTTGAGTGGGGAGATCTAGTTGTGGGCAACCCTTCGCCGGTGGGAGCCTTTATCCATACCCCTATAAATCCACATGTGAACCATAGCTATATGTCCTATAGAAGCCACCCATTTATGCTTGTGTTTGGGACCATCTTCATTTGGATCCATTTGGACTTGTCGTCATATGATATGAACTTGTTGGGCCATTTAAACTGGGACGAGTTTATATCTTATAATGATTGGGCCAAAAGTTTTTAAAATGACGATGGGCCACTTTGTGTTTAGGCCCCCTATCATTTGAAGTTGTTTAGCCACCTTACAGCAAAAAAGTAAAAATATTGGGCATTTTTCAACTGGGACAAGTTTGCACCTCGCGATAATATGATTGGATGCTTTAAAATGATAATGGGCCAACTTGTATGAAAACCTTGATGGGCTTAGAAAATCCAAACATGATCCAAATATGCCAGAAGCATGAGTCCGATATCCGCACTGGCTTTCATCTAGGAAGGATACGCCTTGTTATGACATATTTTTTTACTTTTGGATACCTCCAAGTTCATCCCCATGACCGTGATTACCGAAGGCCCAATTTGTCGTCTCTAGACAATGGCACGATCCCCGTAATAGGCTTAGTCAATATTGTAAATGAGCGGTCTTTGTCTGTTACTGATGAAAAAGGATTGAAGTAACCAAGGTTCACCCTGTAGCATATGAGAGAACGATTTTATGTACCCCATATCGGTGCATAAAATAAGCCATACTTAGGACAAAAATATACTTACCACGAGTGTGAGAGGAATAAGGTCGGAAGGATATATGTTGTTTTGATAACCACATGCATTTTATGTATCTCACTCATCACATACATACACGCGCCATGCTAACTCCTAGTTTTAAAAGCCATCATAGATATCCGTTGGGTTAGAGAAGAATGAAGACTTTTCAAGAAGAGGTTAGCGAGCATGAGTCCGTCAGTCAACGAAGGTTCCCGCCTAGATCAGTTGGAGACCAAAGTAACCAAAATTACCGAGCAACTACAAGTTTTGACCAACGATGTGGCTAGTTTGACCGTACCTCGTATAGCCAATAATAGGAAGTTCTGCAACCGGAATAGAAAGACCATTGAAGGACCTTCAGGGACGAAGCCCACTCATTTTGAGGTCGCCCCTATCAGAAACATGCGATTCTCCAATTAAACCTTTGTCAGAGGTCTTTGAAGAGCTGAAAAGGCAAGGATTCCTAAATCCCATAGAACCTAAACCACTTCCGAACCATATGCCACGCTACCTTGACCTAAGCCTGTATTGTTACCTCCACCAGCAAAAAGGCCACGAAACTGACAAATGCACCCGCCTTAGGCATGAGATCCATGACCTTGTTAATGCACATAAAATACCCGAATCGAAAAAAGAATAACCCAACGTACACAAAAACCCTCGACTCACCTACATAATCAACTACGGCCTACCCGACAACCTTGTTCTCCAAACTCACAACCACCAAGCTTCCCGCATGGGGGTATGGGACAACAATAGTAAAGATAAAACAGAGCAGATGGGGGATTTCTGGGAAAACTTCTCGAACAGTGACAAGAATGAGGTTGCAAAAGAGGAAAGTAAATGGGAAAAAGTACTACTGTAGTTGGAGAATCTGATGTTCGAAGAAAGCAAGAAGACGAAAGAAGACAAAGTTGTAAATTATGGAGATGTTTGTTTTTCGGATCTTATTCAATTGTGATCCCGTATTTATTAATCATAAGACATTGATTTTGCTTACTTGTTCGAGTCGTTTCCTGTTAGTCCTTAATAGTTAGGCATAAGTCCGATGATGAAATTATTTGCTTTAGGGTGAAACCTTAGAAATGATAAGTTCATGATGTACTCTTATCCGATATTTTGAGTAGTTGATCTATATTAGACTCATAAGCACTTAACTATAGGTTCTTTGCAGTGAAAACCTAAGTAGTCGGCAATGTGACTAGTTGAAGAAATTGTAGGTTGATGGACGACCGTTCGCTTAGATGTCTATCCTGATGTGCTTGTGTTATGATGTGTGGTATGATTGAAAATAAAACAAAAGTCTCTAAAAAAATTAAACCACCTATAACCGATAAGCGTGAAGCTACCCATGGGCGAGTATTAAGACCACCATGAGGAGAAATGCTACCTTAAAGGGTATATGTGTTGAAAAAAAAAGACCAAAAAAAAAGAAAAGAAAACCATACCATGTTGAGCACGGAAAAGCAATTGCAGAGCATAATTGAGACATCTAGGTTGGTTTGACCCATCGATCCCAATTTTTAAACGAAATCATTGAGTTGGCTTACCTAGGAATCAAGCTGTAAAAGAACTTTGCACACATACACTGTGAGTCTGGCTTAGATCATTTATTCAAAACTCGGATTTGAGTTGCATTGAGTGCTTTGAAGGTTCTCTGGTTTTATTACTGGGCATTCTTTGAGGACAATAATATGTATAACTATTGGGACTATTTTGTAGCCAATAATATAGTATGTTGATACGGAGTGACACATCATGTAGTCCACATTGACCTAGTGCAAGGAGCGAAGAGCAGAAACCTAAAGCAGGTTTGGGGGCGACCAGTCTACCACCTCGCGAATAAGAGATATAACGGGATCTTGAGCTATAGGACCAAAGAAAACTGAGCAATCACCAGAGTAGAATTGACAGGAGGAAACTATAAGCAGACCTAGGGGGCGACCAAAGACTCTTATATGCAAAGGCACCAAAGAGCGCAAGGAGGGCCTAACCAAGGATAACATCGAGCCAAAAGGACAAAGAAAACTCATCGGAATAGGAAATACATCCAAGCATACATGCAGACACCTCACATACACGCAATTTTTATTTTGTGTTCGCAGGTTTTTGAAGAAAAAAGGAAAAAACGGCAAAGATGAGTAAGTCAGGAACGGTTCAAAAATGAACCATCTCAATTCAGGAACGGTTCAAAAATAAACCATCTCAATTCAAGAACGGTTAAAAAATAATCCATCTCAACTCAGGAACGATTCAAAAATGAACCAGCTCAACTCAAGAACAGTTCAAAAATGAACCAGCTCAACTCAGGAACGGTTAAAAAATGAACCATCTCAATTCAGTAACAGTTCAAAAATGAACCATCTCAACTCAAGTAACGGTTCAAAAATGAACCATCTCTCATCAAGTAACGGTTCAAAAATAAACCATCTCTCAACTCAAGTAACGGTTCAAAAATGAACAATCTCTTATCAAGTAACGGTTCACAAATGAACCATCTCAACTCAAGTAACGGTTTAAAAATGAACCATCTCTCATCAAGTAACGGTTCAAAAATGAATCATCTCTCATCAAGTAACGGTTCAAAAATGAACCATCTCTCATCAAGTAACGGTTCAAAAATGAACCATCTTAACTCAAGTAACGGTTCAAAAAAGGACCATCTCTCATCAAGTAACAGTTCAAAAATGAACCATATCTCATCAAGTAACGGTTCAAAAATGAACCATCTCAACTTAAGTAACGGTTCAAAAATGAACTATCTCTCATCAAGTAACGGTTCGGGAATGAACCACTTCAACTCAGTAACGGTTCGGGAATGAACCATTTTTCATCAAGTAACAGTTCGAGAATGAACCAGGGGTCAAGCACCTCGTCATCAAATCAACTCAGTTCAAAGCATTTCGTAAAATAGCAGGTAAGTCCGGCAACAGCCGACGAACAAGGTAAGTAAAAATGCATACATAACTTTGATAGGGTTGTCACTGTCACACACTACACAAGCCCCATCAAAGTGAGGGCGACTGTAGACACTGTATTTTTGCATAAAGCCCAATGATGAGCCTCGTATGGAGGCACTACCCGATAAGTTATGGAAGTCGCGAGAAACGGATGTCGGAAGGGAAAGTTCAAAAATTAATACCTTATCAAATTTAACTCATTTTGTTTAGCCTCGGGTTTGCTTAGTTGATCTATGTTTTAAATATTAGCATCGGCCCAAAACCCCCGCAACCCATAAAAGCCCACATACTCATACACACACACCCATCCAAAACCCATGTAACCCTTTTAGGCCCACACGTCCAAGCCCAATCCAAGAAATTTTAATCACATGAAAAACATGTCAAAATAGCTCCAAATCCCCTTCCAAATTAAAAATATTTTGAATCCAATCCCCACCAAAATTACACAAATTCTTTCCCTAAATAACTTAATGAAATACATCCTTTTTTGATATGATTTATTTCCTTACTTGGCAAACTCTATCACACCATTATAAAAACATAACAATTCTAAACCCTAAGCCCCTCTCTTTTAACACACACATACGGTTTCATCAAATACAAGCCCTCTCTCTCTTCTATACACTCTCACAAACCCAACCCTAATTCGGTCTTCTTCTTCTCCCATCTCTCTCACTCGACATCATCACACAGCCCATCCTTTACCACCGAACAAACCCTAAACCTAAGCCTCACTCACTGACCGAGCAGCAACTAAGCCACCTCTCTCTATATAAACCACAAACTAAACCGTAATAAATTATTATCTTCTTCTCGACAACATCATCATTACTCTTTTTCTTCTCTCAATCTTAGATCACAACAAACACAACCCTAAAACACTTTCCTCAAACCCTAAACACATAGACACGACACCTTCTCTCTCACACACAGCCTGACCGATTCCACAAAAACAAGACAACAACCCTCACCCTGAAAATGAACCAAACGGGACTAGCTACTCTCAGCAACAAACACATTTTACCAAACCTTAAGCACTCACACAGCCCTTCTCCTCATGAACGACACATGAAACACACAATAAATCAAAAACTATGAGCACATCCCAGTCACTGCCACTAACCGAACATCTAAGACACGTCCCTTCACGGCTCACTCAAAACACACACATAAGCTGCCAATAAACCGACTCAGAAACTGCCAACAAATTACCCTCCACGTGAACATACAATAAAACAAAACTCTTAGCTTCACACTGCCAGCAACCCCACCAACCGACACACACTCACCGACTTCACACAATAAACAAACTGCCCCTTAATCGACACCAAAATAGTGAACAAAAGTGTTGAACCAGTGGACCAGAAAAGCCGCGGAGCATTAACCCTTCCGGCGACGGCATAACACACTTCCAAAAAGCGACTTCAAAGGTAAGACCTGAGGACCATTTCTTTAATATTTTTGTTATTTATTTTTTTATGCTCATTTACTGTCTGTGTTCTTTATTCTACTATTTAATTTTCTTTTGTTGTTCCTTTATTTATTTATTTATCGTTATTTGTTAGTGCGCATGGCTATTTACATTGGATTAAAGGTCACCCTATTTACGGGAAATGCCTGAAGGCAGCCTTTACCATGATATTTTATTGCGCCGGACGTGACATGCTTGGTTGGATGTGAAATACGTCCAGCCGGGCATACGAGGTCCCATATAGATGCCGGTCAAGTCTCTTGGTCGCATATCATTTCTCTTATTCTGTTATTTACTTTTCTTTACTAATCATTTGTTTATTTATGTATCGTTATTTGTTAGTGCGCATGGCTACTTACATTGGATTAAAGATCACCCTATCTGTGGGAAATGCCTGAAGGCAGCCTTTACCATGATATTTTGCTGCGCCGGACGCGGCATGCTTGGTTGGATGTGAAATACGTCCAGCCGGGCATGCGAGGTCCAATATAGATGTCGGCCAAGTCTCTTGGTTGCATTTCCTTTCTCTTATTTCGTTATTTACTTTTCTTTTGATGTTCCTGTATTTATTTATGTATCGTTATTTTTTAGAGCGCATTGCTACTTACATTGGATTAAAGGTCACCTTATTTACGGGAAATGCCTGAAGGCAGTCTTTACCATGATATTTTACTGTTCCGACGCGGCATGCTTGGTTGGATATGAAATACGTCCAGCCGGGCATACGAGGTCCCATATAGATGTCGGCTAAGTCTCTTGGTTGCATCTCTTTTCTTTTATTCCGTTATTCACTTTTCTTTGTTGTTTCGTTATTTATTTATTTAGCGTTATTTTATTTATTCTGCTATTTACTTTTTCTTTTGTTGTTTGTCATTTATTTATCTATCATATTCGCCATTGCACATTCTTTTTATGTATGTGTTTAATTATACGCCTGTTATTCCCCTTTTTTATTTATCGTTTCGCGTTTATATAATTGTTTATCTTTATTTTCTGCCGCATCACTTCACATTTACTTACATGCTTGCATTGTGTTAATGCTTGAGTGTTGCCTCTTGTGTTATATCGGATGGAAACCTATACATAAATTCCGTAGCCGAATCCGAATGGATGGTAGTGTGGTCTGTACTTGGGATACAACTCCACGTACCGCTTGGGGAAACATTCATGCATGTGTTTAGGTCATTGTGGATGTCATTTTTATAATCATGTTCGAACGTGTTTCCGAACGCTACTCGAACGTATGCATTCTGTCTCACCGTGTGTTATGCCTCACTCTGTTTGAACGCGTTCCCAATGCTACACGAATGCACACACACTAGACAAACTTTTTCATCGTATTTTATGTATGTTTGCCTATTTGGTTATTTATTTTTGCATCATGTGCTTAATTATCTCTCTTTAATATTAATGATTTTACTGTTTGTAGACAACAGAACCTGGGCGACGCTGTTCTAGGCTCGTGGCCTAGTTGGGAAGTACAAAATAACATGGAGTCTCCACCCACCCGGTGTGAACCGGGACAAAGATTTAAGGCAGCACTCACCCCTCGCAAGGGAAGACCTCAAACCGTTGGGTTCAGAATGGTCACTTACTTATGTCACTTGTGATGATATAATTTGTGCAATGAACTAACCAAGTCTACTCAATAATCATGCTCAATGGTACTTAGATCTAACATGCTTTCATACAAATAATTCCACGCAATGTAACACAACGAGCATATTGAACCATTAAATCAACATGTATAAATCATTATCCTAACACATCATAAACTAATAATATGCATAAGGAACAACCTAAATATGCTTTAACAAATAAATAACAACTAAATTATACCATGCTTTAAATAATAAACGAATAACCTAAAGACTATAACATGCTCAAATACAAATTTGGATGAGACGAGATATGTGTATCTTAAGTGGTACGTGGCATTGTATCCCGAGTGCAGATCATACTACCGTCCATTCGGAATCGGTTATGAAATTTATGTCCGAGTTTCCATCCGATATACCACAAAAGGGAACACATATCCCGCTCATCCAACAATCACATCATGCCTCAAACGACTCTCATGCAATTATATATCAAAATAAATAAACAAAAATAAAGAAGATAAGTAAAAAGGGTGCCCTCAGGTCTAACCTCTTTTGTCGTCTAAGAAAGGGCGTTACACGTCCGTTGGAAGGGAGATTGATCCGATGCTTTTCCGATTTGTCTACTCAATGTCTTTCCTCGCTGCTTTGATGCTCGGGCTGCTGTTTCAAGTCCGTTTCACTGCTGTTTCGCTGTTACATTTCAGGTCACTGTCTTGGTGATTTAGTGGACTGTTTTGAGTGATTTTGAAGGCTAATGAAGCTGCGGTTTTGAGGGTTTTTTTGGGGGTGTTTATGCAGTTTTTTAGTGCAGTTTTAGGGTGTTTTTTGGGTTAAAATCGCTGCCAAAAACTGGGCAGAATGTGCAGTGAAGTGCGGCAGTTTTGGTGAGCAGTGAGAGGCGTTTTGGCTTCTGTTTTGGCGTGCAATGGGGTGTGTTTAGGGGGTGTTTTGTGCGACTTTAGGGCTGTATTTGAGGCTTATTTTGGTGTGAATTAGGGCTGTGAAAGAGGCAGTGCAGTGGGTTAAAGATGCGGCAATGGAGGCTATATGATGGCTTTAGGCGTGAAGGTCATAGATGGTGATGGAGGAAGGCTTGAGGTTCACAGCAATGGGGGAGTTTTGGAGGTCTCTTGGGCGTGTAAGAGAGGGTTTGGGAGTGTCTTGGGCGTGATTTGTGAGGTATGTGTGCTAGGTTTTGAATGAGGGGTGAAGGCTTCTTTTATAGGCAAAGAGAGAAGACTTTCCTAATTTGAATAGGAAAGAATCTCCTAATTGGTTCTTCATAAGGAATAGATCTCCTTATTTGGGGTGGTGATTGGATTTGATTTGGTAGGGATTTGATTTGATTTCTTTTAATTAGGAAGGGATTTGACTTGATTTAGGCATGTGTTAAATGTGATTTTGGCTATTTAGGAAGGCTATGGGCGTGAATGGTGTCTCATGGGCGTGGGTTTGGCTTGGCTTGGTGGGCTTGGGTATTTTGGGTTTGGTTTGGGTTTGGTAAGTGGTTTGTGGGGTTTTGGGCCTAAGATAAGCTTTGAAACGGAAGTCCAACAAGCAACCGAAGCTCAAACAACGAGATTAAATCCATCAAAAATTCTATTTTCCAACTTTACCCTTCCACCGTCTGTTTCCCGCGACTTTCATGACTAAAGAGGTAGTTGCCTCCATACGAGACTCATCAATGGGCTAATGTGTAAAAATACAATGCCTACACTGTTATTATTAATTTACATTATCGTGCTTCCTTGTTTAACATACTTGTAGAATTATGCATTTGCTTTCATTTTTATTTATGTTTATGGGTGTGCAAACTTATATGTTATTTGAATTATCTTGCATGTGTTGCATAAGACTTGGTTATATCATTGCGTAAACTCGTTCATTACAACTGACATAAGTAAGGGACCATTCCGAACCCAACGATTTGAGGTCTTCCCTTGCGAAGGGTGAGTGCGGCCTTAAATCATTTCCCAGTTCACACTGGGTGGTGACTCATTTATTCTCCGGTTTAGTCCCCCACGGGCTACTCGGTACTCCCAACGGGCTGCGAGCCCGGACAACGTCGCCTATCTCTGTGCATGTGCCCACATTGTGGAAAGGTCACATACCTTCCTACAAATACCTAAAAGTGTGGGGGTGTCTTGCCAAAGTAATGGTTCCTAAACCTAAGAAGTTTAGAATATGACCCAAAATTATTGATTGTATATTCATTGGATATGCTCACAACAGTAGTGCATATCGATTCTTGGTACACAAGTCTGATATTTCTTACATCAATCCGAATATGATAATTGAGTCAAAGAATGCGATATTTTTTGAAGAGACGTTTCATTGTAAGGAAAGACAAAGAAGAGAGTCTCTTAAAAGAACGATTGATACTATCAAAGACAGTGATTAGATTGACCAAAAGTCATATCAACGCGCAAACGTTGAGACAATCGAACCTAGACGTAGCAAAAGAGCTAGAACGACTAAGTTGTTTGGTCCCGATTTTCTGACATATTTGTTAGAAAATAAGCCTCAAAGCTATAAAGAAGCAATGTCTTCGCCGGAGGTACCTTTGTGGAAAGAGGCTATCAACAATGAGATTGATTCCATCCTACAGAACCATACTTGGGAGTTGGTTGATCTTCCTCCTGGTTGTAAGCCACTGGTCTACAAATAGATATTCAAACGGAAGATGAAACCGGATGGATCAATAGTTAAGTACAAGGCAAGGCTTGTCAGAAAGGATATAGACAAAAAGAAGTCCTTGATTACTTTGACACCTATTCATCAGTGACTCGTATCACATCGATAAGAATGCTCATAGCCATAGCAGCTATATTTGGTCTTGAAATGCATCAAATGGATGTAAAGACTGCATTCTTGAATGGTGAATTGGATGAAGAGATCTACATGGAACAACCAGAAGGTTTCAATATTCCTGGACTAGAACAGAAAGTGTGCAAACTTGTAAAATCCTTGTATGGATTAAAACAAGCACCTAAACAATGACATGAGAAATTTGACAAAGAGATGTTGTTAAGTGGGTTCAAAACCATGAGTGTGATAAGTGTGTGTACACCAAGTCAACTAAAAAAGGATATGTTATTGTGTGTCTCTATGTAGACGATATGATGATAATTGGTAATTATCATGAAATGATTCTGTCTACCTAGAGAGTGTTATCCAACAGATTTGATATGAAAGATTTAGGAGTAGCTGATGTGATCCTAGGAATTAAGATTTCTAGAACATCAGAGGGATATATATTATCTCAGACTCATTATATTGAGAAGATACTTGAGAAATATAACAAAGGGGATTTAAATGTGGTTAGAACCCCTGTGGACCTAACTCTTCATCTATCAAAGAATATTGGCTTAAACGTATCACAATTAGAGTATTCGAGAATCATCAGAAGTCTTATGAATCTCACAAATTACACACGACCTGATATCGCTCAAGTTGTGAACAAGCTTAGCAAATATACGAGCAATCCATGACATAACCACTGGAAAGCCATAGTAAGAGTTTTGAGGTATCTGAGAGAAATTTCAAAATATGTGCTACATTATGAGAGATATCCTGCTATTCTAGAGGGGTACAACGATGCTAACTGGATATCTGATACATTGGATTCCAAATCTACGAGTGAATTTATTTTCACACTTGGTAATGCAGCCGTGTCATGGAAATACTCGAGGCAAACATGCATTACCCGGTCTACTATGGAATTAAAGTTCATAGCATTAGACAAAATAGCTGAAGAAGCAGAATGGCTTCAAAATTTCCTAGAGGATATTCCTAGTTGGCCCAAACTAGTGCCAACGATTAACATACATTGTGATAGCCAATCGGCTACTTGGAGAGCCCAAAATACAATGTATAATGGTAAGTCTAGACACATACGTCAGAGACATAATACCATGCGTCAATTGCTCTCAAGTGGCATAATATCGATCAATTATGTTAAGTCGAAGGAAAACCTAGCGAATCCACTTACTAAAGGTTTACCTAGAGAGCAAGTTGAGAAGTCATCGAGGGGAATGAACTTGAAGCCTATAAACTAAGAGTTTTCACTGTGGAAACCCAACCTAGCTGACTGGAGATCCCAAGATCCATGTTCAAAAGGGACAACTGAAATTTTATGTAATTCAAAACAAACACTGAATAGTCTTGTACTTTTTCTCATTCCGATAATGACGCCGAGTGCTGTCTGTCAAGGTTAGGATAAACTAAGGCTTTTAATGATCACTATATTAGGAGATGAGTCCTAATGGGGGTAAAGACAGATTACCTCTTCATAGTAGATCACTTATTTCAAGTAAGAAGTGAGGCCGCTTCCATGGGATTTTACAGGTTGATTTCCCTAAAGTGCTTGATGAATCTAGGACCGCTGTTTAGGGCCGAAATGAACACAACCGTAGAACGATAAATGGTCGAAGTAAAGCCGTGTGTTGGCAATTGTCTTGGTTTACACCAACGGCAGAATAGTTCAAGATTATGGGTCACTGGTTTGCCAAGTAAATCCGATTGTCATTCACTAGGAAATGTTCAAGGAGAAAGCTACCTATTTCGATGCAGCTTTAGTTCACAGAAACTCTCTCAAGTGTCTGTATGAATATTTAGAGAATTGTGGGGGATTGTTGAAAATTCTCTAATTATAGTGTTTGGATGGAGGATGGACATGTCCCTTGGATGGTACCCCAAGGTGACATGTCCTCCAATTTAGAAGAAAACTCCAAATGGTGCATGGTAAGGGGTATAACCCTTAGGAGGGTTACACCCCAAACCAAATGGTGCCCTTAAGGCACCATTCCATGTCTATTTAAAGGGCTTTGGAGGGGTTCATTCTAAGCATCCAGATTAAGGAAAAGTCTTGTGTCTCACTATTTTTGTTTTGAGTAAAGATATAGTTCCCTCCATTTCCAAGTTCGAGATCTTGTTAAGGAGTGCCCATTGAACAAGAGGAATCCGGGTTATCCTGGGAGAACATTAGCCACAAAACCCGTAGTGCACCGAGACGGGGCTGATAAGTTCTCAAGGACAGAGATATTTCTCGACCTGGACCAATGTATTCGTCATTTCTACCAGGTTTTCTTCATTCTCAAAGTATTAGGTTTCTTGCATGTAAAAGTAGATATGAAATTTGAGTTCTGATTTTGATTGTTATTTGCATGTTAATTTTCTGTTTAATGGCACTAAACCACCTACAGTGAGAAATGCTACATGAATATATTTTGGATATAATTTATGTAATGCTACATTAATATATTCACGAGTACTATTAATATATTCATGGGATATAATTTAGGATGTCTAGCATTAGTGAGTATATATTTCTAATTGTGAAAACCGTAAATACATTCCGTTGGCGGATGTTTTTCGTTTCAGGGTAATTCGGGAAAACCACTTCTCGAACAAATCTCCCCCCAAACAGTGAATTTATTTGATTTGTTGGGAACCAAATGCAAACTTAACAGGCAAAAGGAAATCACACAGACATAATAGAAGATTTAACGTGGTTCGGCTGAATGGATCCAACCTACGTCCATAGGCACAAAGGAAAATGAAGCTTTTATTACTAGTTCGGGTCTGACCGACCTCTTTTTCTCTTTAACTCGAAACTCTTTTATCTATTTTACAAGCAAAGAAACAACTATCACTTGCTAGAAAATAATTGACTAACCCTTTATAATGAACTCTCATCCCCTTTATATACTAGGTTCAATTCCACTATTACACCAACTAGTGACGTCAGCCACGTTACCAAGCTATTATTGCTTAGGCTCTCTTCCCCAATAACCTTACGGATTATAGCCCAGCCGCCTGACACCTCTACGACCTGCCATATGACAGGACTACTATATGCCGCCTAAATCTCATTAAACCACACTACTTTTGGTAACTGCTACATGCTAAGTCACAGTGCCAGCATGTACTCTAACTGCTCCCACGTGATTGCGTGTGTTAGTCAATAAGCTCGCAACCCTACTCCGTTCCGTCAGACCTTGGTAAACTCAAACTTCTAACAATTGGATAACATTCTAACAATTGTCATCAGTCTATCGAACTTTATTTGTAATTAGTGTATTTGTGGTTTTGCAAGCTCTTAAAAAAACATGAGATTCGAGAAATTATAGGATAATATTGACTACCAACCTCTTTGTTTAATCTATTTGTCTCGTTCTGTAAATATAAGTCAACACATAAATAAAATTTATAATTAATTAAAAAATTATAGCTAGTACATACCAAACCCAAATCATATAAAATAGTTAACAAAAATCCAATTATATATATATATATATATATTAGTTGTTGTTCATATTTTTTTTTTTAAGAATCCATGTATTGCATATATTGAACCTATATTTTTTCTTACTTGTTCTCTAAGTTCAATGTGTAATTATTTATTAAATCTAGATATTAACGAAACTTATTGAATACATTGAACCTCAATCTTTTAAGGAGAGAAGTTCAAATAGGGAGCGGAATGAATTTTTTTTTTTTTTTTTTTTTTAATATCTTTGTAATAACCTAATATCCTCTCCACTTATATGAGTTTAGTTTTAACTCCCACCATTTTCAATCAAGATAAACTATTAAAAATGCACGAGACTCGAGAAATTATGAGACTCGTCTCTTTGTTTCTATATATGTTCCACATTCTGCAAATACAGGTCAACAAATAAATAAAACTTATAATTAATTCAAGAATTATAATTATTAGTACCGAATTGAAATAATATAAATTAATCAACACAAATTCCACTTTATGTGTTTTTTTTTTTTTGAAGAACCCACACATTCTATACATTTATCCTCATATTTTCAGAATCAGACCAGACCGGCCGATTTGACCGGTCGAATTGAGAACCGGCATTGAGTCCGATTCGGCCAAAGGTAAAAAATCGGTATAACAAAAAAAGGTCAAAATCGGAAAAAAAATTGGTCCAATTATTTTTATATTTTTTAATTTTTAATTAAATAAAATTATTTATTACGTAAGCCGATTTTGTTAATTTTTTGGACACAATTCAACCGATCGAACATGTAACTCATTAAATATTTTACATTACTGATTCGATCTCCGTCTGATTCTGAAAACATTGATTTAACCTACACCTTTTATTAGTCGATACCAAGTTGAATGTGTATTTATTTATTGAATGGAGACTCGGAAAATTATGGGAATTTATAAACTACTCGCATCTTTATTTAACATATACTCCCCATTTTGCAAATACAGATCCGCAGTATAAATGAAACGTTTTGATACCTATGCAGTTAATAATTAACCGTTTATACTTTTGTGGCATATGCATGCATGCATGTGTACAGACACACATAATTTGATTTAGATCTAAGGGGCTTTTAATAATATATAATGATGTTTTAAAATTCGGACCGCGAAAACTCACCTAACCCGAACCTGATCACTGGTTGAACCGATCGGATTAGCGTATTTTTGACCGGTTCATTGCTAATTGGATTTGAGGGGTCACCCAGATGGACCTTGGATCGGGTCCCGATTCAATCGGTCCGACTGGCCGGTCCGAGTTTTTGATCTTTGATATAAATGCTTTGGAAAAAGAAATTCAAGGAATATTGAGTATAAATGAAAGCATATCATGATTGGAATTTAACTGTGGGTCTCTTTTTCCAAAACGTTTTATTCATGTACTTATTCTACTTATTTAATACAATTCTATAGTTATTAATTTACTTGTGATTTGTGCTTATATCATTAAAAACACTTGCTTCCTTGAATTTAGTTTGTATCATTTTAGTGGATCCACAAAAAGTAGAAGCTGCAATTAACAATAAAATAGAAGCTATAAATATTACCATCAATGAGTTGTCTCAATGATAAAAATTTTGGGTTTGAGTGATTTATTCATTCACATGTTCAAGGTCTGAATCTACTAAATGCATCTCCCTTAAGTCACGTCCCCTAATGTAAAAAACCATCGGCTTACCTTGATTGGTGCCGGGAAACTTCCGAGGACATGAGATATATAAGAACCCATGAGTTAGATGAGGTGCGCGTAAGTTAACCCGGACACCAAAAAAAAAAAAAACCTACAAATATTTCACCAACAGCTACAGAGTATTGAAGGCAAATTCCCCGTATATCTCATTAAATGATTGATTTATGATATTTAAATGGAGATAATTCAAATTTCGTTTTTGATTCTCTGGAATAGTGAATCAACATTCATTTTTGGATGAAAGAGTATCAAGAAGATGGACCCTAAAACATTCATTTTTTTTCTTTTGTTTAATTAAAATTAATTTTGTATTTTTTTTCTTGGTTACAGGATGGGAAGATAGATTCTTGGGCAGGTTAGCAGGTTAAGGGATTTATATAAATGATGTAATGAATTGTTTCCTTTGTATTCTAATTGTGGGTACAAGTCTCCAGTGTTGTAAATCTTTCAGTTATACTTGACAGATGATAATTTTGAGTCTTTTCACATCCCTACATAGACCTGAAAAATTCAATAGAGAAAAATATATCATATAATTTACTTAATATTTCCGCCATTTTCTTGTTATATAAACAAATATTGTAACTTCACACATATACGAACATCATATACAAACTGTAACTATAATAAATATTACTCCAAATAAAAGAGTAATGAGCCAAGCTTTAGTAGAAATCAAAAGCAACATCTTCATTTTCTTCATGGTGTTTGTTAGATATTATATGTGTTATTAAACAAGTTTAACATGGATATATCAATCAAATTCACAATATCATGCAAATTAAGGAAACTTAAAAAAACCTGAAAAGTTGAAGAAGATGAAGATCTTTAAAAATCAAGTCGAGTTGCCTCTGTTCTTAAGAATTTATTAGCCCTGCATCGGTCATCTACGGATGTCTTGTGGCTAATGTTCTCCCATGATTACTTTGCATGCTTCTTGTAGAAGGGACACTCATTTCACAAGAACTTGAATAAGGAAAATGGTGGAAACTCTATCTTTTTAAAATGACTCTCTAGACAAATGAAAGACTTATAAATGTTGGAATTTCTGGAGGGATTAAAATGAATCAAAGACCCTCATTTATATAGGCGTGGAATTGTGCATTTGAGGGCACTCTTTGGCTTAGGGTGTAACCCTCCTAAGGGATATACCCTTTCCTAAAGCCTGAGAAGGTCTAGAGATGCATCCTTCCAATTTAGAGGATATGTCCCTTCATCATTGTGCATTTCCAATAAGGCACTACTTAAGAGACATGTCTCTCCTACTTATACTATATATATATTAGAGAATTTAAAATAATCCCCCACAAATCTCTAAATTAATGCAGACACTTAAAAAGAATTTCCGTAAAATAAAACTGCATCGGAATATGTATTGAACATTTCCCAGTGAATGACAATCGGATTTACTTGGCAAATCAGTGACCCATAGTCTTGAATTGTTCCACCGTTGGTGTAAAAACCAAGACAATTGCCAACACACAGCTTCACTTCGACTATTTCCCGTTCTACGGTTGTGTTCAGTTCGATCATGAACATCGGTCCTGGATTTATCAAGTACTATAGAGAATTCAGCCTTTAAAAATTTCCATGGAAGAGGCCTCACTTCTTACTTGAAATATGTGACATACTATAAAAAAATAATTTGTCTTTACCCCCATTAGGACTACTCTCATAATATAGTGATCATTAAAAACCTTAACTTATCCTAACATTGACAGACAACACTCTGCGTCATTATAGGAATGGGAAAGAGTATATAAATATACAGTGCTTGTTTTAAATTGCACAAAGTTTCAATTGTCCCTTTTGAACCTAGATCTTGGGATCTCCAGTCAGCTAGGTTGGGTTTCCACAGTGATAATTCTTAATTTATAGGCTTCAAGTCCATTCCCCTCGATGATTTCTCAACTTTCTCTCTAGGCAAACCTTTAGTAAGTGGATCCGTTAGGTTTTCTTTCAATTTGACATAATAAATTGAAATTATGCCGCTTGAGAGTAGTTGTCTTATGGTATTTTATCTTCGACGTATGTGTCGAGACTTACCATTATACATTATATTTTGGGCTCTCCTAATAGCCGATTGACTATCACAATGTATGTTTATAGCTGGCACTGGCTTTGGCCAATTTGGAATATCCTATAAGAAATTTCGAAGCCATTCTGTTTATTCTGCTGTTTTGTCTAATGCTATGAACTCAGATTTCATAGTAGACCGGACAACACACGTTTGTCTCGAGGATTTTTATAACACGACTGCACCACCAAGTGCGAAAATAAATCCACTCATGGATTTGAAATCTACTGTATCAGATATCCAGTTAACATCACTATATCCCTATAGAACAACAAGATATCTCGTATAATAAAGACTATAATTTGAAGTTTCTCTCAAATACCTCAAAATTCTTACTATGGCTTTCCAGTGGTTATGTCCTGGATTACTCGTAAATCTACTAAGCATGTTTACAACATCTCTTTGTCAATTTTTTCATGCCATTGTTTATGTGCTTGTTTTAATCCGTATAAGGATGTTACAAGTTTACACACCTTATGTTCTTTCTCCGGGAACATTGAAACATTCTGGTTGTTCCATGTAAATTTCTTCATCCAATTCACTATTTAAGAAAACCGTCTTCACATCCATTTGATGTATTTCAAGACCAAATATAGCTGCTATTGCTATGAGCATTCTTATTGACGTGATACGGGTCACTGGTGAATAGGTATCAAAGTAGTCAATGCCTTCTTTTTGCCTATAATCTTTTTTGTGACAAGTCTAGCATTGTATTTATCTATTGATCCATTCAGTTTCATCTTTCGTTTGAAGATCCATTTGTAGCCCGGTGGCTTACAACCTGGAGGAAGATCAACTAACTCCCAAGTATGGTTTTGAAGGATAGAATCAATCTCGCTATTGATAACCTCTTTCCACAAAGGTGTCTCTGAAGAAGACATTGTTTCTTTATAGATTTGAGGCTTATTTTCTAACAGGTACGTCAAAAAATCAGGTCCAAATGACTTAGACGTTCTTACTTTTTGCTACGTCTAGTCTCATTTTCCTTAACATTTTCATATTGATCGGATTCTTGATTAACTTGATCACTGCTTGTAGCAGTGTCAATGGTTCTTTTGAGAGACTCCGTTCTTTATTTTTCTTTACAATGAAATATCTCTTTAAAAAATGTAGCATTCATTAACTCAATTATCATATTTGGATTGATGTCAGAAATTTTCATATTTATATACCAAGAATCGATACGCACTACTGTTGTAAGCATATCCAATGAATATACAATCAACGGTCTTTGGTCAAATTCTAATCTTCTTAGGTTTATGAACCATTACTTTGGCGAGACACCCCCACACTTTTAGATATTTGTAGGAAGGTACATGACCTTTCCACAATTCATATGGTGTCTTGTCCAATCTTCTGTGAGGGAACTTGTTTAGAACGTAGTTGGCGAAAAGCAAGGCTTCCCCCCACAACTTCTGGGGTAAACCAGAGCTTGTCAACATGACATTCATCATTTCTTGCACTTCTGATTCTTTTGATTTTCTTGCCAAATTGAATTTCAACTTCGTTTTTATAGTGTATAAAGCTCTCAATAACTTCATTTTTGCTCCTCACCAAATACAGATAACAGAATCTTGTGTTATCATCGATGAAAGTGACAAAGTACTTTTTACCATCTCTTGTTTGCACAACATTCATATCACGTATATCGGTGTGTATAAGTTCCAAGGGTTCAGAACTTCGTTCTATAGAATAAAATGATGCTCTATTCATTTTAGCTTCAACACATGCTTCACATTTATGTTGGTTATCAATTGTAAATTTAGGTATAAGGTCCATGTTAATTAATTTACGTATTGTATCATAATTGACATGCCCTAACCTCCCATGCCATACATTTTGTGATTCAATAATATAAGCAGAAGATGTAGCTTTATTATTAGAACTGTGTCGATTGACAGTCATTACATTGAACTTGAAAAGGCCCTCAGTGAAGTATCATTCTCCTACATATACATCATTTTTGTTCAGTACAAACTTATCATAAAAAAATACAAGATTGAAACCATTCTTGCTAAGGAGTGAACCCGAAACCAAGTTCTTCTGAATATCAGGAACATGCAAAATATTCTTCAATATAAGCTTTTTCCCAGATGTCATCTTCAGAATTATTGTGTCTTGTCTAACCATTCTAAAGGTACACGAGTTTCTCATTGTTAGATGATCGCCACCATCGACCTTCTGATAAAAGAAAAATATCTTGTTATCAACACAAATATGACGAGTAACCCACGTGTCTACCCATCATTCTCTCGGATTCCTAACCAAGTTGGCTTCTGTTACAACTGTTGAGAGGTTCATCTTTGAGATCTCATTAGTTAGCCGTTCATCCTTAGTGAAATGAGCCTCATTTTTTTTTGCTATTGTCATGAGACTTTTTGTTTCGGCAGTCTTTTACCATATGATCATTTTTTCCATAGATGTAGCACTTCCCCTTGAACTTCTTATTTTCTTGGGAAGAATCAGCTCCATTGTTCTTTCTTTTTTTGCTACCCTTTCCACCCTCGACGATGTTGGCGTTAGACTCCATAGTCTTGTAGATAGCCTTTTCGAACTTCCTGTTGTCCTTTTCGATCCTCAATCGAACTCCAAGGTCTTCAAGACTCATTTGTTTTTTTTTTTTTGTGTTTCAGATAGCTCCTAAAGTCCTTCCATGATGGAGGTAATTTTTCAATTATTGTGGCAACTTGAAATGTCTCACAGAGTTTCATTCCTTTATCCAATATTTCATGAATGATCAACTATAGTTCACCCAACTAAGGCATCACTGTCCTTGAATCTACCATATTATCATTCAGGAACGTACCCACGATAAATTTATTTTGTCTGACATCCTCTATTTTGTATTTCTTCTCGAGAGATTACCACAGAATCTTCGCAGAAGTTATGCCTTGGTACACATTATACAAGGTATTGTCAAGTCCTCCAAGAAGTACACAAGAAGTCACCTGACGACCATGTCTCTTCTCGCAGTTGCTTGGCTATTTCTGTTTCTCCCTACATATGACCCATATGATCTTTGAGATATTTAGCCAACTGTAGTGTTGTCAGGTAGAACAACATTTTATCCTGCCACTGTTTGAAGTTTTCTCCACCAAATGTTTCCAATTTCTCTCCATGAGTGACTAGTACTGTGATATTTCCACTAGACATGTGCAACTGGAAAAACCAACAGTAATCAATAAGTCTACAAAAGACAAATCACACAACGATCAACCGTATGATCTTGTTTAAGTGATATACTAAGAATCCATTTATTGTTATATTGGACAGTAGTATCAAATAACACAAGTCCTTGAATTTATGACTAAAGTTTTTTTATGATCACTGAATAAAAGAAGATTCCCAGAGGAAGAGGGGGGTCCGGTGTAATCACTTAAATCTCTGCCCACTTAGACTTTTATTGCCTTGTTGACAGAATTTCCTTAAACATTTTCTCGATTGAATATCTTAGACTTTCAATCTTAATGTTCACTTCTATTCAATCAAGTTTGGATGTAATTACTTGTGCATAATTACATTTTTAATTCTCAACCAAGTATGCAACAAACATTCAACAATAAACAAGTATTTTTCAACTTTATCACAATAAGAACTAGGTGTATGCTTGTGATAATTGAATACCCTAATATTAACTTAAACTTATACTACCACGTTTATTAAAATTCAGTATACAATTTTACTAAGTTAACATTACTACATATATTCCATAAAGTGTAACATCTCACCTAGGCCATGATGCTACCGGCAGGAGACAGGAAAACCCATCTCCATAAGCCTCTGATTCTAACGAAATTTCGGCATGATGTATTCGTAACATCATGCAACCTGTCCTGTAGCCAGCATGCATATACATCAAGAACATGACAATCTCGGCCTCATGCCGGTAACTCAACATTAATGCATTCATCAACAAAAGTAAATCACTTAGCCTCCGGCCAGAACTCGAAAAATAAAACTATGCTATTACAACTTTTACACATAAAATATAAATGCATATACAAAGACAAGGGCCGTGAGGACCCATAACTCAACTCAGGACTCAAGACTCCATTGACTTGAATTGGGGCGATCCGCTGTCTTCAAAGTCTTCAATAAAAATATGCTCGCCAAGTATGTCAGCTACTGACCTGCAAATCTAACAAACTGATGTGGTGTGAGTCATAAGACTCAGTAAGTAACCATGCAAATATTTACAAGTCTGATTTAACCATAAAACTTTTATCCATTTAATTACCATACTACTAGTTACTGATCTTTTGTCTGAACACACACATACATACCTTAACTTCTGTTTATTACAATCCATATTAATTCATCAAGTACTACTATACTAACTAATAGACTAAGGTCCATTACACTTCTACTGTGCTACTCTGATTCTTCTCTTTACCTTTCTGTATACTCTGAGCTAGTCGAAATTAGACAATTATAATAACTTTCTTTCTTTACTGTCTTGAAATATCATCAAATCGGTGACATTAAAATTCTATTTCTATTAAACATTTAATCCACTGCCACCAATCATGTATATATACATAGATTATCGTATCATCATGTTCTAGCATCATTTCAATATGTTCTTTCTAAATAAGCATACAATTCATAATCATCATTATCATATATACTTTTAAATAAATCATGCTATTATGCATTAGTATTTTACAAAATGTTACTTCTATATAAGCCGGCCACCCATCAATATTAACCATATATATCTTTCAATGCAATCATGTTATGCTTTTATGAACTATTGCTTTAAAATCTTTTTCTGAAAAACTTACATGTGAATGTACTAGTGCTACCATGCATGGTATCAACTATATGCATCTCTGATGAAATTACTTGAATACATGAGTACATGCACGACTTGTAAACTTTACTACACTTAACATACTATGTCTTTAAAAAATACTTTCCGAAAAACCCTTCTGAAACTCTTTTCTTAGAGTTTCTTTCTGAAAATTCTTTGCTGAAAACTTACTTTACTTTCTCTTTCTGGAAAAGCTCTTTCTGAAAACTCTGTTTCTAAAACTTCATCTTTTTAAAACTGTCTTAAAATAATAGTTTATGAAAACTCTTATTAAAGTCTGATTTCCGAAGTCTGAATCTTGAAAATCTGAAAACTCTATACTGAAGATCTGAAAACTAAAAACTGAAAATACTTGATGCCCAGGACAACAGCTCAACTGCGGCATCTATGAAAACTGAAAATCGAAATCTGAAAAACTATTTCTAAACTCTGTTTCTGAAAACCGTGTACTGAAAATCTAAAAACTGAAAACTGCTCTGCACCCAGGACCATCACTCAACTGGGTGTACTCGATGCCCATGACCATCACTCAACTGAGCATCTCTAGAACTGGTGGTACCCTATGTCCAGGACCAATACTCAACTGGCAACGTAGAGTTCTACACCCAGGACCATCACTCAACTGGCAGTGTAGCCACCAAGCTCTGAAATCAGGATTTCGGGACCCTGTAGCCCCTAGTCCTGCTCGAGGATCTGAGAGCGTCCCCTCAGTCCTCCACATGTGCACATGCTACTATATCCGTCAATTCCAAGTATATGTCAATTCCAAACTGTATCTCAAGTTACATACTGGGGTGAAGTTTTACCTCATGCCCCAAAACATAAAACCATGGATAACCTTTTAAAACATGAGTCGAATCTCAAAACCGTAAGAAACTTTTCCGAATATACCTTTCTTTCAAAACATCTTCAACTTTTCTTTAAAACACTTTGAATTTCAAAAACATAGTTAATTGAAACTCAACCTATGAAAATCTTAACACACACACATGCACATACATATATGCCTTTCTCATGCTTCTTTCTATTCGAGCTATGATTCATTAAATGTCATACATGTACATACATTTAATCATGTATATCTATAGCACTCTGAGATTATTCATATACATGCATTTCACTAAGCATACACAAAACTTATCTAACATGCTTAAACTCATCACATACATGCTATCAATACTGTATCAATCCACATTGGCATATTTAACTCACTCCCAAAACCAATACACGCACACATACACATACTTACCATAAAACATCTTGCTTATTACTTCATGCAACTTACCTTATGTTTTATCAGCATAAGATATCATTAGTATGCTTTGCTCACACCTAAACATACTCAAATTAACATACATTAAAATACTCGTAACCCATATACTTACATACTAGATATATGCCTATGTTCTTGATTTTGTACCCCTCTTTATACATCAGTGCTTGTCTATTCTTTTCTTTACAATTTTATCATTCTTTAAACTTTAATCCCATTCCATATGGTGTAGTTTCTACATCCCCATACCCAAGTCTTATTAAATTATATTTATGACCTTATTTATATGTTCTTATCTAAATATACTTACATGTGTGTCTCTATACTTCTATATGCTCATACTCATTTCTTACTCATACCTTTGCTTATAATCGCTTATTCTTATCTATATGCGTATCTAGTTACACTTGCTTCTTTCCCACACTCATCTTTATATATAAATATATATTTGTTTCATGCATATACTATACACAATTCTAACATGATTAATTCCGAACACTACTAAATCTTTTAAGTATTAGAGGCATGAGTTACTTACCTGGCTAAGTGAATGCCCGAGATCCGGGCCTGATCTGTAAAAAAAATCACAACGCAAGGTTAGTACCGCTATTTGCTGAACTTCCAACATATCTAAAATAACTACGTGTTTCCTCGGAACACCTGAATCATCTCTGATACTACGGTCTAAGCTTAATTACTCTAGTACATGCTTACATACTATTCTAAACTAGCTAGATGAGTCATATTCTCACTTTACGCGTTTTCGGCAAAACCTGCGGAAACGTTTTCGCAAACGCTACGGAAGGGTCTTGATCCCTCCGGACTAACCCAAAATTACCTAATTACCCTCGCAATATCATATTTACATCATAACTATACTTACGATCAACTACGCTCATTCGCGCGAGAAACTCCGTTTTACCGGAAACTCGCTAATTCTACCGGATCGATCATATCTCATCTGATTCTCCCCGGATTCTACTACATTTATCGTTTTAACATATTAAAACATATCCAATTTATCTCATGCAAATTCGTTACACTACGAAACTATCGGAAACATCCGAATACAAATCGATACACTTTGGAATATCAAATTCCAAACGGAGAGTCGTACAGAAATTCTGAGGCCATATTCTGACTCCCAACGGCCATACGAACGCGCTGGTGCAATTGGAATTTCGATCGGAGCTACTGTTCAACATGGGTTTACTGTTCACCAACGCTATTCTCCTCGTTTTGCGTGATTCCGGCCGTTGATCGGCAAAATTGACTCCGCACACACGTAGTACTCATCGAGGGCTTCGATTTGGCGGGTGGCACGGCTCGTGAGACGAACCGACGAGCCGGAATCGACCTTCTCACGTGCGCGACTTCTCTCCTTCATTTCTCACTGCCGCCGGCGATTCAGCCTCGTCGCCGGCCACCATCAACTGCTCGGTGGCCGGGTCTCTCGGTCTGGGTGGTCGCGCCGGCCGGCGGTGGCTGGCGAGCCGCCGGCGCGACCACAACACTAAAATGGCGTGAGAGGGGTCGTGGGGGAAAGGTGAGAGAGGTTTTGAGATTTTGCCCCATTTGCAATTTTTGGAAACCTTAAGGCTTTATATACCAGGCTAGAAAATATCATATAAGCCCTCGCAAAAATTACAAATCAGCCCATATTCTGGAATCTTCTGGAATATCGCAATTTCGGAGCCCTTCTTATGCGATTCTCGAAAAGTGTTCAACACGAAAGTTGTTCGTCTTGGAAAAAAGAGTCCGATGGTGTAAGAATCAGCTCGATCGGAGTTTTTTTGCAAATTCTGTGGCCAAAACTGTAAACTTTACTCGTATTACAAAAATCGCGTAACTGACTTTCGATCCCACGCGTTTTCCAACGCGACGAATATTCTTTATATATTGTTCTAACCCATATAACATAGATTGAACTCTTATTCTTCATTATCATCATGATCCGAGACTATAACATCGGTCCGAGAATCCTCTAGAACAGTCCCGAAAATCCGGGATGTTAGCCAATTCCATGTATATCAGACTATAATATAGATTAATCTAAGTCTATGCTATTAATTTTTGAATTAAAAAATTTCATGAATAACTTGTGTTAGTGTCACGTTCGTTCATCCATTCAAACGAAATATTCCAGTGAGTTCACGTTCGTGTAGCATTCGAAGACGCGTTCGAAAGAAATTTTACAAAGGAATTACGTTCGAGTTGCGTTTGAAGACGCGTTCGAACATTCCTTTCCAGAAGACTGACGTTTGAGTTACGTTTGTATACGTGTTCGAACGCAATTGCCTAAAATAAAATTTTTTGCCTATGCGTTCATTGGGCGTTCGAACGCCCATGCGTATTTTTCATGCACATAACACATTTTCCAGGAAGAAGACACTTAAATACATGCAAAATGGATCTAGCAACTGACACACTCAAAAAAGTAGTTCTTTACTCCCAAGTATAAGAGTGTCGAAGTAATAAAATAACCCGATAAGTTTGGGATCGATCAACAGGGAATAGATTTTTAGTATGATAAAATAATAATTAAAGCGAAAGGAAAACAATTGATTTGTTTGAAGTTGTTTGGAGAATTTGAATTAAATGAAAATAATAAAATAAAATGTTGGGGGTTATGGGATCCACTTTAATATTTTATATTTAGAAATCTCACTTTTTATAATATAAAATGATCATTATAACCCAATTAATTTACTTCCAGAATTAACTATGTCAAAACATATAAAACCGGCCATAAAGGCATTAGTTATTTATGTCGATAACTAGTCATGCTAAGGTAGTAAATATGCCACAAATATAAAACCAGTCATAAAGGCGGTGATACCATTCATCTATAACAAGTCCAGTTATGTACTAAATTATGTTGAAATCGTATAAAACTAGCCATATAGGCGGTAGACCAGTTTGTCAATAGTTAGTCCAGATCTCAATTAATTATTATTCATTACTATTTATATGTTATAATATAAGTGAGATTAATCTGAACTTCAAATAATAAAAGTTTCACCCATTCACCCAACGGAAAGTAATTATCTGCCCATACTGTAATTAAAAACATACATAATTTTATTACTAAAATTAAAAGACATTACAATAAATTAAACACACAAGATACAATCTTCAATTCCTTAAGAGAAATGAAAGAAAGTATCCAATGGAAAATGAATTATGGTTCCAATTTATAGGCAAATAAAAGGCTTCAACCAATTTCTCCACCAAACACTCCACAAAACGCTTGACAATTTTTTTTTAAAGATTTGATATTTAACACACTTTGGATTCTTCATCACTTTCGGTCTTGAAATATTCATAAATCAAAAATCTTATGAACATCAAAGTTGTAGATCTTTGAGTCTTCTTTCATATGGAACCTGAATCACCTTAATCCGATATTGGAGTAAAAGGTTATGGCCAAAATACGAACATTGCATAAGGTTGGAATTTCCGAAATGGTACACTATTAGAACACCATAATAAATTTTTGGCCTCCAAAATCCAAATGTCAAGTCCATTTTTCTAGATATGCATCCAAAGTATTATTTCACCTACATAAAAGATAAAAATCACAAAAAAAAATATAAAACATAAATTTAAATATTATTACATAAACATGCTAAATTAAGGGGATTAATAAAACCACAAGTATAAAATGATATTTTATACTCTCAATAAATATGCACTTTTTAGTCTCAATCACACCCCCAACCAGCTTATTACTAGTCCCTAGTAATCTACGTGAAAACTAAAAAGTAAAATTCTTATCCAAGTTAGTAGTTGTTTTCTTTCTTTCTAAATTATCGAATAAGTAAATTCTCAGGTACTTTTTGCCATTCTCCATATACACAATTAACAAGGTATTAATCAACTCATTGTGCCCACAACATTCAAAAATGTAGTTGAAAAGAGTGAAATATTTTTGTCCTAAAGTTATATCAGAATTCGCACCTTTTTAGCAATGGAAATTTATTTATAAATGTAATTTTTTTAATACATCTTTAATCATTGTAATGAGTTTTGAGCCAGTGACTCCCAAACTAGTTGGCTTTAGGACACTAGGTGTTAAGACACTCCTACGGACTTAATTGCTCGGATCTCAAATGTTAAAAGTTCTACCGTTTAACGCGAACAATCACTGCTTGTTGAGGCAAGATGTCTTGTTACTAAGTAAAAGCATGGTTAATTTCAATTTTTTTTAATATAAATATAAATTCCACTGTTTTTAGGTGCTACCTCCAATAAACTAAAGAACTGATTATTACAAAATTTTCACTTACAACCCATGTTCATATATTACCGTGTATGTTTATAATACATGTCAAATGAGCATATAAAGATCAAATTTAATCAGCATTATGGAGAATTTACAAATTTAAATAATTCAAAAGGAAAAAAAAATAACCTGTTATGAATTAGACTGAGATACATCTCAGGAGCGAAAACTCCTTATACACCTATCTCCGAACAAGAATTCTACTTGGTTAGTCAAAAATTTATTGTTAGTTTGTGTGTAGTTTAAAACTCAAAATAATATCAAAACAAAATATTTTAGTTTTTTTCCACACAAAATAACAACAAAACAAAATAATGAAACATAAAATAAAAAAAAAGTCAACTATCCCATCTCCCCAACCAAATTGAGACATTGTCCCCAATATCTGAATAAGAAGAAGTAGAGTTTAGAAAACATCACATTGTTAGCGTGAAATTGACAATTGAGTCTACTGCTACCAAAAAGAAAAATTATAACATAAAACAATAAAAGAAAATCAAAATAGTAAATTGAAATATAGCTGTGATTGTGGCTCACATCTTCCTCTGGTTTTACGTCTAGTAATAGCTTGAACGCCCTTTATGGGTCGGGGATATGCTTCCCATCCAATATTCTTATAAATTGGCAAATAAGGTCTTTTAAAGTCAGATTCCCGAGACTATAATATTGCCTTTCATTTATGAAATTGTGTGAATTAATCGATGAACGTGTCCACTAGGACGCGTCTCAAGAGTCAATGATATAGCATCTAAAGACTCATTACTCAAGCCATCTCTAATGAATTGAATTTTATATTCGTGATTGTTAGACACCATTCCCAAAGAATGACAACGAGTGTTGCACGTCCAACATGCATATTTATAATAATCACCTAACTATTTAGCTATTCGTTTCTTAGCATAGATGCTTTTCCAGGCATGTGAGAAATGAAAGAGTCATATGACTCACCTTCCAAGTGAACCCTTGCCTAAATTGCTCAACGAATATCACTAGGAATACCATGATTCATAAGAAGCCTCATTCTTTCGATGCATGCTTTGTAAATTTTCATCAGATCATTTTGGGAAAGAGACAAAAAATGATTGTGGAGTTTTGCTAGAGTTTCTTCCATGCCGTGATGGTTAATGTATGAAGGTATTTGTCCTTCTTGATCGCTTATAAGAGAGGAATAACTTCTCATATGATAAGTTTGTTCATCTTCAAGCAACACATTCTTCAATTCTCCTGGTAAAGGCTTCAATTCCAAATTAGGTGCTTCCTCATGTTTTTCTTCCTCCAGTATTCCCAGTTCATCAAAATTCTGATTATCTCCGTTATCTTTCAGTACTTGTGTAGAATCAAGTAAAAAATATTAGGATTATCCGAATCTAATACTTGGTTCAAGAAAATTAGATGTATAAATTTATGTGGGATCAGATAAACTCCCCTGAAAATATTCCTTCACAATTGGTTCAATTAAGTCCATGCTCTCGTCTTCATCGTCCTCATCATATAGTTATTTGCATATGTTAAAAACATTATACTTCAGTGTCATATTGTCAAAGGACAAATTCATGATTCTATTCCTCCAATTAATTAAAGCATTAGCTGTTGCTAAAAATGGACGATCAAATATTAAAGGAATTGGCTTATAATTGTCAGCTACAGGTTGTGTTTCCAAGTCAATAAAATCTACAAGATATATGAATTTATCGACTTGTATTAACACATCTTTCATAATTTCTTTCGGTACTTTGAATGATCTTTCGACGAGTAAAAGAGTAGTTGAAATTGGTTTTAACTCACCAATATTAAGTTGTTGGTAAGCCGAAAATGAAAGTAAATTAACATTGGCTCCAAGATCAAGCAAAGCATGTTCAATTTTTTGATTTTTAATATTACAAGAAATAGTTGGACAACCAGGGTCCTGGTTTTATAATGCATTATTGGCTGAGAGAATTGAACTTACTTGTTCAGCTAGAAAAACTTTCTTTCTTACCTAATTTTTTTAACGGTGCACAAGTCTTTTAGAAATTTGGCATAAGATGGTATCTGTTTGATGTCATCTAAAAAAAAATTATTGACCTTTACCTGTTTGAATATTTCATATATCTCTGGGGAATGGTTTAATTTCTTTATTTTTAATGCTTGAGGAAATGAAGGTGCATGAGAGAAATTATTATTATCAACGACGAGTAATGGTTCATCCACCCATTCCTTACCCTCAGAATCTAATTTATTTTCAGCTTCACGAGGTTCAAGAATAGGTATGTGGATGACTTTACCACTGTGAAGAATAATAACATATTTGACTTGGTCTATGTGTTGACTAACAGAACTACTCTCGTGATGGTTTTGATGACTCTTGGGGTTTGACTGTGATTTTGTAGGAAACTTTCATTTCTCATTAATGGTCAAAGGATATGTGATTTTGGAGAAAGTATCTTTTAGATCAATCAATGTTTGCACATTTTGGTTATTGATGGCTTCCTATTTCTCAATGAATTTATGCAAGGTATCCTCAATGGTTTTCCTAAGTGTTGGGACATATGGGGCATAATTATGGGAATTTCGAAAATTCTGGTGTACTTGGGGAGGTTTTTGCGATGGTTGTGCTTGGTTATTATTCCTCCACTTGAAGTTTGGGTGGTTTTTCCAACCAGAATTATAGGTTTTGGGGTATGGATTTGGATTTGGTCTATTGAAAGTGTTTATGGAACTGACTTGGTAATGGAGACATACTTGCAGAGCTGGCAAGATTGGACAATCTTGTGTAACATGTTCATTTGAATTACAGATTTGATATATGACTTCTTGAACATGTTTAACATGATCACTCTTCCTTATTTCTAACGCCTCAACATTTTTAACTAGAGATGCATACTTAGCAGAAATGTCATGATCTTCCCTAAGGTTAAACATACCTCTTCCCGATAGCTGTGGTTTGACTGGCGACTCATAAGTGCCATATGTGTCCTAGTGTTGTGCATTCTCTGCTATGTATTCTATGTAATCTAGTGCTTCTTCGGGACTTTTGTCCCTAAACTCACCATTACACATCATTTCCACTATTTGTCTACCTTGGGGTGTTAACCCCTCGTAGAAATAGGCAACCAGCCTCCATGTTTCAAACCCATGATATGGACAAATATTCAACACTTCTTTAAATCTATCCCAATATTGGTAAAATATTTCCCCCGACTCTTGTGTGAAAGTAGTGATTCTTCTCTTAAATGAGTTTGTCCTGTGAGGGGGAAATAATTTTTTTTAAGAATTGTTCCTACAAATCATCCCATGTTCTAATGGATCCCGACTTAAGGTTTTACAGCCAAATTTTAGCTTTATCCTTTAAAGAAAAGGGAAAAAACTTAAGTCGAATTATATTCATGCTGCAATTTTGATATGTGTAAGTATTACATGTTGGGATATATGCCCAAGAGCATAATGAAATATGTAAACGAGATTATATTTTAAGTAATAAACAATGCAATTATTCATTTATTAATATATTGATTTTAAAGTTGCATATTATAAATTATCATGTATGCCCTTGGATACTAAATGTACTTTCAGATTTAGTGTATAAGTGTTATACACAAGAGGATTTAAATCTAAAATTAGTAATCCTAAATAGTCCGTAGAGAGCAAATGAAGACGGACACTTTGTTTGTGGTTTATCTACAATGCGGTCCATTCCATATTATATGACGACTTTGATCCGGGTCCGTTCATGTGGTGACGTGGGAATGGACAAAGAGATATAATATGTACAAGAAATGTAGTGGCTTGAATGACGTCTATGCGTCAGGGACAAGCTTCCCATCAAATTTTCTTATAAATTGGCAAACATGGTCTTTTTGAGTCAGATTCCCGAGACTTAACTGTTGTCTTTCTTTTTGGAATTGTGTATGTAATTTGCACTCAAGAGTTGAAGATATATCATCTAAAGACTCCTTACTCAAGCCATCACTAATGAATTTAATTTTGTCTTCGCGATTATCAGACATCATTCCTAAAGAACGACAACGAGTATTACAATTACAGCGTGCACATTTGTAACAAACACCCATTTGCTTAGCTCTACGTTTCTTTGCATAGGTGCTTCTTCCAAATCCAGGCAAATAAGAATTACAGGAATCAGAATACTCATCTGCTAATCGGACCCATGATTCGATTACCCAACGAATGTCATTAGGAATATCATGGATCATCAGTAGTCTCATCCTTTCCAAGCGAGCTTTGTAGACTTTCATCAGAGAGTTTTGAGGGAGAGAAGGAAATTTCTTGTGAAGATTTTCAAGAATTTCTTCCATCCTGAAATGTCTTATCTGCAAAAACTAAACACACCAAATTAAATCACACCAAATCACAATATATACACAAATTGCATGGGTTGCCTCCCTGCTAGCGCTAAGTTTAAAGTCGTCAGCTAGACGTGACTTCTCGAACGTTAGGCTGGATCTAAAAGTGTGACACTTTCTTTTTGTCGCTCAAATGATTCTCCCCAGTAGTGCTTGACATGCTGACTGTTAACCTTGAATGTTTCGTTGGTGTTGGGATCCAGTAACTCAACAGCTCCATATAGAAAAACCTAAGTGATCACAAATGGACCTGACCCCCTTGATTTCAACTTTCCAGGGAAAAGTTTCAACCGTGAATTGTACAACAACACTTGCTGCCTTGGTTCCAACTGTCTGTGCACTATTTTTTTATCATGCCATTTCTTGGTCTTTTTTTGTACAATTTGGCATTCTCATAAGCCTGTAGACGAAACTCCTCTAATTCATTGAGTTGGTGGAGTATTTTCTCTCATGCAGCTTGTGGATCAAGATTCAAATTCTTCAGTGCCCAGTACGCCTTGTGTTCAAGCTCAACTGGCAGATGGCACGCTTTCCCAAACACCAATCGATATGGGGACATACCAATGAGTGTCTTGTAAGCTGTCCGATAGGCCCATAATATGTCATCCAGTTTTGTTGACCAGTCTCTCCTTGTTGATCCAACAGTTCTCTCCAAGATTCTTTTGATTTCCCTGTTTGAAACTTCAACCTGTCCATTTGACTGTGGATGATAAGAAGTGGCAACTTTGTGAGTAACTCCGTATTTGGATATGAGTGCATCAAAGTATATGTTGCAGAAATGTGTGCCACCATCACTGATAATTGCCCGAGGTGTTCCGAACCGAGTGAAAATGATCTTTTTCAGGAATTTGATCACCACTTTTGAATCATTGGATGGTACTGCAATTACTTCAACCCATTTGGAGACGTAGTCTACAGCAACCATGATGTACGGGTTTCTGAATGATGGAACAAAGGGTCTCATGAAATCTATACCCCACACATCGAATATCTTCACTTCTAGAATGTTTTGAATGCTCCTTCATTTCTCCTTGAAATATTCCCCGTTTTCTGGCACATGTCACATTGAAGAGCAAAAAGATAAGCATCTTTTAAAAGAGTGGGCCAGAACAAACTTGATTGTAGGACTTTGGCTGCAGTTTTGTTTCCGCTGAAGTGTCTGCCATATGGTGATGAATGACAGTGTTGCAAAACATTGTTGACTTCCTCCTGTGGAACACAACGCCTCAGTAATTGATCAGCACATCGTTTGAACAGGTACAGCTCATCCCATACATAATGCTTGACTTCTTTGAAGAACTTCTTTCGTTGCTGAGTTGTCCATTCCAACGGCCATTTTCCTGATACAATGAAGTTGACATAGTCAGCATACCAAGGGACATCCTGCTGTTTCATGGCGAAAAGCTGTTCATCTGGAAAAGTTTCTTTGATTGAAAGTTCTTTGCCAGCTGTTTCTCCACTCTCGAGACTCGATAAATGATCTGCCACTTGGTTTTCTGTCCATTTCCTGTCTCGAATCTCCACGTCAAATTCTTGCAGAAGAAGTATCCAACGGATCAATCTGGGTTTGGCATCTTTCTTCATGATCAGATATTTGATTGCTGAATGATCTGTGTAGACCACCACTTTGTGACCCAGCAGATAGGAGCGAAATTTGTCAAAAGCGTACACAACTGCGAGCACCTCCTTTTCAGTGGTTGTGTAGTTGAGTTGAGTTTCATTCAAAATTCTGCTAGAGTAGTAGATGGTGTGGAAAATTTTTGCTTTTCGTTGTCCCAAAACTGCACCTACAGAAAAATCATTAGCATCACACATTACTTCAAATGGAAGGGTCCAATCTGATGCTACAATGATTGGGGCAGAAATCAGCTTTTGTTTTAAGATCTCAAAAGCTTCCTGGCATTCTTTGGTGAAGTTGGAAGACACATCCTTCTCCAGAAGATTGCAAAAAGGTTTAGCAATCTTGGAAAAGTCTTTGATAAATCTCCTGTAAAAACCTGCATGTCCAAGAAAACTCAGAATCCCTTTGACTGATGTCGGTGGAGGTAGTTTTTCAATTGTTTCAATCTTTGCTTTGTCTAACTGGATTCCCTTTTGTGAGATCCGGTGTCCAAGAACAATGCCTTTATGTACCATGAAGTGGTATTTCTCTCAGTTGAGTACCAGATTGGTAACTTCGTATCTTTGTAATACCTTCATACTCTGCTCCAGCATATCTGAGAAGATGGCCATCATGCATCGCCGAAATGTGGTAGGGGCATTATATAATCTAAATGGCATCCTACGGAAAGCAAAAGTACCATATGGACATGTAAATGTGGTTTTCTCCTGATCTTTTGGGGCGATAACAATCTGATTGTACCTTGAATATCTGTCCAGAAAGCAATAGAACTCATGTCCCGCCAGTCTGTCCAGCATCTGATCAATGAATGACAGCGGAAAATGGTCATTCCTCATGGCTTTGTTCAGCTTTCGGTAGTCCATGCATACTCTTCATCTAGTCACCATTCTGGTTGGGATTAGCTCGTTCTTTTCATTGGTAACCACATTGATTCCTCATTTTTTCGGCACACACTGCATAGGACTCACCCAAGTACTATCTGAGATGGGGTAAATGATGCCAGTATCCAACCATTTGATGATTTCTTTCTTTACGACCTCCTTCATGATTGGATTGAGTCTCCGTTGATGCTCCAATATGGGTTTGTACTCATCATTCATCAGAATCTTATGCATGTAAAATGATGGACTAATACCTCAAATGTCTGCTATAGTCCGGCCAATGGCTCTTTTGTGCTCTCGTAATACTCTCAGCAAATTTCTTCCTGCTCCAATGTTAGTGAAGAAGAAATAATAACAGGTAATTCAGAAGAGTTTCCAAGAAATGCATACCTGAGATGGCTCGGAAGTAACTTCAGCTCCAACTATGGTGGTTCTTCAATCGAAGGCTTAATTCAATATTTTTTTGGCAGTTCTAGGCTTTCCACTTGTGGTGTCGATTTGAATCAGAATGGTTTGTCAAGGTAGTTGATACATTCCAAGATTTCAGCATCTAGCTCGTTGTCAGTCATGTTGGTGATGCAAGCTTCAAGTTTGTCCGTGGTATTTGTATCAGTATCCTGAACGATACTATCAACAACATCAATTCTGAAACATTCTTGTTCATTTTCTTCACTCGGGAATTTCATGGCTTTGAAAACATTGAAGGTAACTTCTTGGTCTTGACCTTTCATGGTCAGTTCTCCTTTTTGTACATCAATAATGGTTCGTCATGTCGCCAAGAATGGTCTTCCAAGGATGATAGACACCTCTTTGTCTTCTTCCATGTCAAGGATAATGAAATCTGCTGGAAGAATGAGTTTGTCGACTTTGACCAGCACATCTTCAACAACACCTCTTGGAAATGCGAGCGTTCGATCAGCAAGTTGTAGTGAGACTGAGGTAGGCATTGCTTCTCCAATTTGCAGTTTCCTGTAAATAGAAAAAGGCATCAAATTAACACTTGCACCTAATTCACATAAAGCCTTACCGATATAGTGTTCTCCAATGGTGCATGGGACAGTGAAACTGCTAGGATCTTTCAACTTTGGGGGAAGTTTCCTCTGAATGATGGCACTGCATTCTTCCGTCAATGCTACTGTCTCGTAATCTCCCAATCTTCATTTTCATGAAAGAATGTCTTTCATGAATTTTAAAATAGCTGGGCATTTCTTCCAAGGCTTCTGCAAATGGAATGTTGATGTGCAACTTTTTGAACACCTCCAGGAATCGAGCAAACTGCTTGTCCAGTTTATTTTTCTGAAGTCGCTGTGCAAAAGGTGGAGGTGGAGTGATCTGATCTTTTCATTTTTCCTTTGCTTCTTTTTCCTCCATCTGTAGAACTGCATCTTTTGGAACTTCTTCAATTGTTGCCTTGATTCCAACATCTTTGTTGATTTCAGTATCGTTTTTCAAGGTGATGGCTTGACATTGCTTCTTCCCTCGGTTCCTTGGATTAGGTTCTGTGTTGCTAGGAAGATTACTTGGCGGTCTGTAACTTTGAGCATTGGCCAGTTGTCCGATTTGATTCTCCAGTGCTTTGATGGAAGCATATTGGCTCTGAAAGATAGCATCATATGCTGATTTTTACTTTTTGAACATCTCTGCAATCCATTCTTTCATTTCTGGTTCTTTTTCATGTTCATGGCCTTTGTTCTGTTGTTGAAATCCTGGTGGTGGATAGTTCTGCTATTGGAATCCAGGTGGTGGATTGTTCTTTTGTCCTGAATTATTGCTCCATGAAAAATTGGGATGATTCCTCCACCATGGGTTGTAGGTGTTGGAATATGGATTATTCCCCTGTCTGTTGAAATTGTTGACATAATTCACTGTCTCTTCAAGTTGGTTTGGTTCTGGTGCTCCTCCATATGGTGAACTTGTGGATCCACCATTAACTTTCATGTTAAGAGTTTCCAGATTTTTGCAAATCACATCCAGCTTGGAATTCAGTGCTGTGTTGGCTCCAACTTCATAAATTCCTGCAATTCTTTGGATCATGATCCTTTCTCTTGGCCATAAAGAATTGTTGTTGGCCATTTCTTCAATTAAGTCTCAGGCTTGATCTTCTCTTTTGCCACTCTTCGCCATCGTCCCAGCATCATATTGTGGTTCTCATTATTCCAGAAAGTCCATTATAGAAGGTTTGGACTTGTAGCCACTTTGCGATCTCATGATGAGGTTAATTCCGGAGTAAATATTTGAATCTTCCCAAGCTTTGCAAAGGGATTCTGAATCTTGTTGCACGAAGGATGTGATGTCATTCCTCAACTTTGCAGTTCTGGCTGGTGGAAAGTACTTTGCAAGGAATTTGGTGGCTAGAGTGTTCCAAGTTGTGATGGAACATGCTGGTAACGAATGTAGCCAAGCTTTAGCTCTATCTTTCAGGGAATATGGAAAAACCCGCAGTCTCATTGCTTCTTCAGCTGCTCTGTTGTAATTGAAAGTACCGTAAACTTCCAGGAAGTTGCTGATGTGGGCATTATGATCTTCAGTTGCATTTCCCCCAAACTGTACTGACTGCTGAATCATCTGGATTCATGTTTTGATGTCACATGCATTTGCTGGTAAATGAGGAAGTACAATACAGAAATGAAGCCGTCGACCACCGGAATGGTTCTGTCTCGAATCGGTATTGGTGTGTGCAACTTCCAAAGGTTCAGGTTCCATGTTGACTAAAGCTTATTGGTCTTCACGCTTTCCCTTCTCAACTGTCTGATGGTTCTTTCAATTTCTGGGTCGAGCGGTCGGAGTTCAAAGCTTCTAGTTCGTCTCATTAGTTTCTGAGAACCTGAAACACAAGAAAACAACAACAATAAGTAAAAAGAAATTAGATACAAGTAACGTATCTAACCCCAAAACTAATAGTGAAAGATAAATAAGTCCCCGGCAACGGTGCCAAAAACTTGACTGGTGCGTAATCACACGCGTATAACGCAAGCGCACGTATCGTTCAAGTAGTATAAAAAGTATCGATCCCACGAGGACTTAAAACCTTTTGTTATCAATTTATGAAGTTAAATGTTTACAAGTATCTAATGGATTGATTGTTTGATTGTGTGGTGACTTTAAAATTAAAACAAGTATATAAAATTGCTTGAAAGTAGATTGAAGAAAATTAAAATTTATAAAACTATCCAGGGTTGTGAATCCTTCCAATATCTTTTAAAAGATGAAGTGGTTATTTCATGTTTGTGTAATATATCGGTTTACTAACCTGGAACACTAAATCATGCGAAAGCCTCTGTCGATGGTCAGACGCAAATACCCAGTATAACCTAATTGAACCATATGTCTATGTCAACCAAATTACATGGATTCATTAAGATTAAGTTCCAATAAAGGTTACCCCCGCCCGACAGGTATATGTCTATCCTGTAAGGAAATCTATTAAAGGGTTATCTATCCTCAAGGAAGATCGTGAGCTATTAAGTCCAAGGCTGTAACCTAAAATTCCTTTGTCAAGTTTATTTTAGATTTATCAGATCAATCTTATTAATGGCCAATTAACAAGACGTATTAAGCTTAAGACTTAATAAGTAAACCTTTAAATTACCCAAACTATAATTTAACCCCTTATAAACCGGTGATATTGGATTTCATCACAACCCCGGATAAATGGCTTAGTTACGACACATATTTACGGGTAGTAAAAAAACTTAAATAAAATAAAAGACATAAAGTAAAATACTGAAAATTAAATGTTGAAAAGTAAATGCTGAAAGTAAATACTGAAAGTAAATGCTGAAAGTAAATTGCTTGAAAGTAAATTGCTGAAAGTAAATGCTGAAAGTAAATTGCTGAAAAGTAAATGCTGAAAGTAAATTTGGCTGAAAAGTAAATGCTGTGAAAGTAAATTGCTGAAAAGTAAATAAAGTAAAAGTACAATAAAAGAAAATGCTGAGGTAAAATGATCCACTTTTATTACTTCTATTTTAGATATCTCCCTTAATATAATATATTAACTTTGCATGATAATTAACAACTTGCCATATAGGCGGTATCCAGATTAAGTCAAATTAATAATTAATTACCAACTGACCAATCAGGCGGTATATCCAGTTTAGTCAGGTTAAAACCAATTTAAATAATTACCAACCGACCAATATGGCGGTATCCTCGTTAAGTCGCGTTTTAACTAGTTTATATATTATAATTAAGGGAGATTAATCTAAATATTAGTAATAGAATTTTTACCTTTTACCCCAGCAAAGGGGAGTTACCTCCTCATTACTGAAAAGTAAAAACTAAAAATTAAAGAAAGAAAAGTAATGTGCGTAAAAGTAAATTGCGGAAAGTAAAACAGAAAAGTAAAGAAAAGAAAGTGCGAAAGCGGAAATTAATTACTGAAAGCTGTAAATAAACAAACAAGATACAATCTTCTTAGTATTCTGAAGGAATTCCCTAGAAGAAAGTATGAATTTACAAATGAAATGACTTGGTATTTATAGGCAAAATTTTGCCTCCATCAAATCATCCACCAAATCCATTATTAATTGCTCCACTAAATACTCCATTAATTGCTCTACCAAATCCATTATTAATTGCTCCACTAATTGCTTATCATGTTTGGTGGTGATTTGATAATTTTTATTATTTATTTATTAATTTATTTTTTTGCTTTGAAAAATGACTTTAATAATTACACACAAAACACTTCTGGATGGTTCATCAATTTCGGACATGAAATCTTCAGAATTCGAAATTATGTTTTCTTTCAGAGTTGTAGATCTTTGAGTCTTCTTTAATCTAGAACTTGAATCAGCTCAATCCGATATCGGATTAAAAGGTTATGCCCAAAATACGACAGATGCGCAAAAGTGGAATTTCCAAAACTGCACTTCGTTAAAACGCCATTTCAAGTTTCCAATCTCCAAAATTAATATGTCAAGTCCAATTTTTGCCCTTATTTGACCCACATTTCATCCTAAATGATTTCATTGTATCCCAATATTATTTTATCTGCAAAATAAACTAAAACACATCCAAACGTTCATCAAACCCGAGAAACTAAACAAAATATTAAGTAAAAGGGGGGTAAATATTGATATATTTTCCGCTCATTACCAAGACATGAGGACATCGTCCCCTTTCACGAAGGAAATTATGGCGATGGAATTTCTAAGGAGATTCAACATGCCCTCCGTGGATATTTACAATGGTAGCTCGGACCCCAAGTCTCATATTGAAAATTTCATTTTGTTGATGGAAATTCAGGGAATGGTCGGAGAGGCCATCTACAAGGTGTTCCCTTTGACCTTGGGTGGGTCAGCTGGCCTGTGGTTCAGGAACTTGACCCCGGAGAGTGTCAACAGCTTTGAGTTGTTAAAGAGATCCTTTGTGCGGCATTTCAAAGGGGTGTGTACCAAGAAAGACGATGGGGTCATTGAGGTTGAAGAAACAAGGAGACAACATGTATTGGAAAAGCTTTGTCGATAGGTATCATGATCTGGTTTTAGAGGTCGGGGTGTATGAGTCCCCAGAGGCATTGGAAAGTTTTAAAATGGCTCTCAGGGTCGGGAAATTATGGTCTCACATGAGGATCCAGGAGATACCAGACTATGTTGCAGATCTGGTTTGTGCTAATGGAGGAAGAGGAGAAGATTGTCCGATGAGGAGGCACCCAGAGGACAAAGATACTCAAGCCAAAAAATTAACGGGATGTGGGTAGAGACTTGAGGAGACCGGTCCAGAGGTAAATGGAGTTCATGTCGATACCTTAGAATAATCAAGTATATAAGAGAAGACCGTCTGCCCAGGTCAACCATGTCACCGAGGGAACAATGTACACCCCAAACCTCTGGCCTATATAGTTAGGGAAATCCAGGAAAATGGTCTATTAGCTGACCCCAACCCGAAGAGGTTTTCCATTGATAATAGAGACAACAAGGCTTATTGTATACACCATAATCTAAGGGGACATACCACATAAAGATGTAGAGACTTGCAAGAGCAGGTGGAGGACTTGGTAAAGAACGACTATCTGAATGAGTGCATATACCAACTTGCTTGGCCGACCAGCACTGATAGTGATAGTCATCAGGTCGAGTACCTATTGCTTGGGGCAGCTGGACGGTACCCGGCTCAAGAAATCCTTGAATGTTGATGTGATATTTTCAATAGAGCCTCTCTTAAAATAATCATCATAGAGTTGTAAGATGTACAGTAGATCCCACGAATATAAATAAGACTTTCCCCATCTAAATAAAAACTTGTTCACTTTTCTTGTTTATTATTTGGATGGTGTTCAATATTCTTGTGAAATATTCGTGATTGGAATACATGAAGGGATACAAGGCATGTGGGAAAAGCGCGAAGCCCCCGTGGCACACCAATCTCTGGTGTCATTATCAAACCCCCGGGACAGAGCATCACAACCCAATGATATACACATTTGAGGGGAAGCTCGTGAAGTCATTGAAGATCTATGTGGCGTTGAACGCCTCGGGGTAACCATAGCACGTTGTGCGAGAGGGTCGGCGTGGCCTTGGCACCTCTTTGTAGCCCTAGCACATATGGATTGAAGTCATTGAAGATCTGTGTGGCGTTTGGCGCCTCGGGGTAACCAAAGTATGTTGGGCGAGAGGGCCGACGTGGCGTTTGGCACCCCCAGGTAACCATAACGCATATGGCTCGGGGTCGGGTTATGTCCCACTGAGGCCTTGTTGTATTCGTTGGCATGGGGTCGGAGTTTCTTTCCCATTGCCAAGTGTTGGCGGCACAAGGTGAGATCATTTCCCTTGTGGCCAAGAACTTATTGTGGCTCGAGGTCGAGTTACATCCCATCGATGCCTTATTTTATTTGTTGGCATGGGGTCGGAGTTTCTCCCTCATGGCCAAATATTGGCAGCACAATGAGAGAGCATTTCCCTTGTGGCCAAGTACTTATTGTGGTTCGGGGTCGGGTTACGTCCCACCGAGGTCCTATTATATTTGTTGGCATGGGGTCAAAGTTTCTCCACCATGGCCAAATATGGTGGCACAAGGAGGACGCATTCCTTTGTGGCCGATATATTATTATCAGCTCGGGGCTGGGTTACGTCTCGCCGATGCCCTTTTGCTGTGTGACAACCCGATGAGGGGTGCTTTCCCTCGTGACCTATGTTTTGTTATGCAGGTCTTTACAAATCATCTTCTTCCAGGATCACAGCATGTCAATAGTATGCATCAGTCCGAGGATGTCAGATCAGTCTCTGGCTTCATGCACCATCATCTTCTTTATACCATTCATCAGAATATTCTTCCATCGTTAGACACTGTTAGGCATTTCCTCTTTGGGTCTAACATTTTGGGTTTCCTTCTTGAGATGGCTGGGTTTTTCTACCACACGCCAGACCTCTTTTGTTTATGGTAAAGCCCACAACATAATGAATATTAGACAATCAAATAGTAAGAATATTTCATATAAATTGAAGAAGTACAATATTTTTACATACAATATTTTTTAAGCATCTGTGCATTCCATATTCTGAGCACTACCTTTCTATTTCTAGCATTCAGAAACTTGTAGGTTCCCTTCCCTAGGTGCTTATTGATCTCGAACGGACCCTCTCATTATTCTCATAGTTTTCCTTCTTGATGGATCTCTAGGATTTTTTGAAGCACCCACTCTCCCACCTTGAATCTTCTAATCCTTTCTTTATTGTTGAAGTATGACCTTATTTTCTGCTGGCACACTGCCCTTCTTATATATGCACACTCTATGAATTCTTCCAACAGGTCCAAGTTTCTCATCAGTTGCCCCTGATTCTCATTCTCATGCTCTGCGATCAAGGTTGTCAAAGTGGGTAGTCCAGTCTCTCTTGGTATCATAGCCTCTGAACCATACACATGAGCGAATGTCGTTTTTCATGTTGCCTCTTTTCGTGTGGTTCTTTGTGCCCATAGTACTTTAGGCAACTCATCCAGCCATCTGCCTTATTTCCATCCATGTTGCGCTGGAGGTTGTTAACAATCGCCTTATTTATAGCCTCTACCATTCCATTAGACTATGAGTAGTACACTGGTGAGAAGTGGACTTTAATCCCTTACTGTTCACAAAACTCAGTGACCCTGGGTTGTTGAGTTGAGTCTCGTTGTCCATCGTCAGGGCTCTGGGGATGTCAAACCTATAAATTATGTGCTTCCAAATGAAATCAATCACGTTGTTCAGGTGATATTAATATATGGCTCGGTTTCTACCCAGTTGGTGAAGTAATCAATTGCCACCAGAATAAAGTAGTTCCTCTTTTTTCCACTGGAAGCTTCCCAATGATGTCCAAACCCCAACGCGCTAAAGGCAAGAGGCTGACTATAGAATTCATCATTTCAGAGGGTTGGTATATCATGGGCGCGTGTTTCTGACACCTATCACACCTTCGTGCAATGCTTTTTGCACTCTACATTAGATACGACCAGTAATATCCAGCGGTGAGGATCCAGTATGCTAAGCTATTGCCACATGCATGATTGACACATGCCCATGCGTGCACTTGATGTAGCACATACTCTTGACCTTGTTCCCTGACACATCGTAAGAGTGGCCCATCGATTGATCTCCTGAACAGTTCCCCTTCATTCACCTTTAGTCTGAATTTTGGGGCTTCACTTCTGCCCTAGGATTGTGCTCCATTTTCCAAATAGTCTATGATTAGGTCCACCCAGCTGTTAGAGCTTCCCTCAATCATTAACACATTCTCTGGTTCTGACTCTTTTGGATTTGATCTGCCAGGTCCTGCCAAAGTAGAGTATGACGACCATGGGTTTGACGCTTGGGGTTCCACTGTGTCAAGGCCTGATATTCTTAATTTTTTGATCTCGGGGATGGATACTCAGCTTTCCCTATGATGCTCTTCTGCTGCTGCCTTCTTTGCCAGGCCGTCGGCCCTAGTGTTCAGTTCTCTCCTGATGGCTTGTACATCAACTATTGTGAACTTCTCTAATACTTTCCTTGCTCTCATTATATATTCACACATTCTAGGGTCTTTTGCCTCGAATCTTCCATCTAGATGTCCCATCACCTATTTAGAGTCAAGGTTCACCTTCAATATCTTTACTCCCAACATGGCAGCCAATTCCAGCCCATTTTTCAAAGCCTCGTGCTCTGCCTCATTGTTGGTGGAAGCGTATGAGAGTTTGAGAGAATCTTTTATGAGTACCCCTGAGCCCGACTCGAGCACAATTCCTTTTTTATTTGCAGCTCCATTGGTGTGCAGAGTCCATTAAATAATTTCTTCGGGCAGAGTCAACTGGTCATTTTTCAATTGGTTCGAAACTCTTAATTTTGACTAAGAAGTCTGCTACTACTTGTCATTTCCTTGATGTCTTTGGTACATAGCGGATGTCATATATTCCTATCTCCATTGCCCATTTGGTGAGTCTTTCTTACAGGTCTTGCTTCGATAGTACCTGCTTGATCGGACAATTGGTCACCATAATTATGCTGTGGGACTCGAAGTAGTGTCAAAGCTTATTCTTTACAGTTACCAAGGCCAGTACCATTTTCTAGATCATGTTGTACCGAGTTTCTGCATTAGAGAACATCTTACTTGTGTAGTACATGACTGTTGCCTCTTATTTTCTTCTCTGACCAACACCGTACTCTCTGTTTTTTCTGCACGATGAGGTATATGTATCAGTATTCCCCTTTTTATGGTGCTGTGAGTGTGGGGGCTTTGCTCATATATGCATTGATCTCTTTTAAAGTCTGACTCCGCTATTCTCCCCATGCAAATTCTTTGATTGGTTGATGTTATTGAAGAAAGGCTTGCATTTGTCAGACATTTTGGATACGAATCGACTCAGGGCTGCTATCTTTCTCGCCAGGCTCTGAACCTCACGGATCGATCATGGCTCCTTAATCTCTGATATGGTCCTGAGCTGAGTTGGGCTGGCCTCAATCCCCCTCCTACTTGATCGGTGGTAAACGCACACATAACGCAAGTGCACGTATCGCTTAAGTAGTATAAAATGTATCGATCCCACGAGGACTTAATACCTATGCTATCAATTTATTGAAGTTAAATTTCTACAAGTATCTAATTGATTTGATTGTTGGTTGGAAGATGATATGAAAATATCAAGGGTTATAAATCCTACCAATATCTTTCTAAGGATAACTTGATTACCTTATGCTTGTGTAATATGTCAGTTTATTAACGTGGAACACGAAGTTATGCAATAGCCTCTTCCGATGGTCAGATGTAAACACCCAAAATTACCCAATTAACTATATTCATATGTTAATTAAGAAACTCCGAATTCATTAAGTTTAAGTTCCAATTATGGCTACCCCCGCTCGACATGTATATTCATATCCTGGAAGGAAATATCTACGGTGAGTATGAGATCGTGAGCTATTGAGTCTACAGCTAAACCTAAAATCCCTTTTTCCAAGTTCATTTTAAGTTTACCAAATCAATCTTATTAGTGGCCAATTAACAAGAAGCATTAAGAACTAAACTCAATAAATAAACAAATACATTACACAAGACATAAAAAAAGTATACTTATTAAATCAATGATATTGGTTTTCATCACAACCCTAGACAACGTATTTAATTACGATACATATATAGGTCTACTAAAGACATAAATAAATAAAACATCATGCTACTAATTGAAAATTAAAAAGGTAAAATTACAACAATGAAATAAAATATTGGGGTTTGGGGATCCACTTTTATTAATTCAAATTTAGAAATCTCTCTTATTATAATATATAAATTTACGTTATATTACCAACCGACCATATAGGCGGTATCCTGATTAAGTCATATTTTTAATTAATTCCAACCGACCATAAAGGCGTATCCAATTAAGTCGGTTAAAATTAATTTAATTAAGTCCAACCGACCAATAAGGCGGTATCCAATTAAGTCAGGTTTTAAAATAATTTATATATTATAACTAAGGGAGATTAATCTAAATTATTATAATAAAAGCTTCACCTTTATCCCAGCAAAAAGAAGTTACCTACTCAAAGTTTTAAGTAAAACAAAGAAATATTTATTATTTAAAATAAAAATTAAATACAAGAAAACTGAAATTAAACAAACAAGATACTCTATTCTTAGTATTCTAAGGAAATTCCCCAGAAGAAAGTATGAACAATTCAAATGAAATCAGCCTCTATTTATAGGCTCCAAAATCAGGCCGCGTCGCGACGCGTGAAGGCTTTGCGTTGCGACGCGCTCTACAGTGAATGGCGGCTGTCGGCATACTGCATTATTGGCTCGGTGTCACGACTCGTGAAGGCTTGGCGTCGCGACGCTGACGTCATGATGACGCGTGTTGGCAGACTGAATTATTATGCTGACATCATGATGACGTGATGATGACGTACGTGATGACGTGGTGATGACGTGTGTCGGAAGCTCAATAATTTAGGTGCGTGGCGACGCAGAAGGCTTGCGCGTCGCGACGCGTGAATTTCTCATTTTGCCATTTTCATTCGTTTTTCACCGTTTCATCCCTGATTTGATTCCAGTGAGACCTGATATTTTATTTATCTATAAAATAACACAAAAAACATCAAAATATTCACAAAACTCGAGAAACTATACAAAATATTAAGTAAAAGTGGCGGTAAATATTGATATATTTTCCGCTCATCATACCCCAAACCTAACATTTTGCTAGTCCTCGAGCAAAACAACAAAATAAAATGCAATAAACAACTTTAAAATAAAATTAAACTAAGTCACTTTCGTAGGGATCTCGGTTGCATTTAGCGTATGCAACAAGCTTTTAAACCCCTAGGTGTCCCTAGTGGACGAGTTGTAGTCTCGTGAGGGCTTACAGCGACGATACACACAAAACAAGATAGTGACTAAACAAGTGAAGTTCTTAACCAAGTTAATAGTTGTTTTCTTTCTTTCTAAATTACCAAATAAGTAAATTCTCCGATTATTTTTACTATTCTCCATATACACAACCAACAAGGTATTAATGAAATCATTGTGCCCACAATAGTCAAAAGTGTAGTTGAAAAGAGAGTAATATTTTTGTCCTAAAATTATATCAGAATTCACACCTTTTTTGGCAATGGATTTTTTTTAAAAATAAATAACATCTTCAATCCTTGTAGCGAGCTTTGGGCCAGTGACTCCCAAACTAGTTGGCTTTAGGGCACTAGGTGTTAAGACACCCATACAGACTTAATTACTCGGATCTTGGATGTTAAAAGTTCTACCGTTTGACGTGAACAATCACTGCTTACTGAGGCAAGATGCCGGTTAATAAGTAGAAACTTTATTATTATTAATTCATGCTTTTACCGTTTGACGTGAACAATCACTGCTTACTGAGGCAAGACGTCTGGTTACTAAGTAAAAGCATGGTTAATTATTTATATACACATTTTTTTCTTTTTTTTTAATTTCATCTCTTTCAGATGCTTCCTCCAATAAACTAGAGCACTGAATATTACAAACTTTTCACTTACGACCCATGTCCGTATGTTACCATGCATGTTGATAATACCTGTCAAATGAGCATATGAAGTTTAAATTTGAATTCACAAATTTGAATAATTCAAAAGGAAATAAACAAAAATTAACTAGTTATGAAATATGTTGAGATACGTCTCATGAGAGGAAATTCCTTACACAGCTATCTCAAACACAATTCCACCTAGTTAGTCAAGTTAAAAACATAAAAATCAATTTTTTGACTAAAAACCAAGCAAAAACAACACAAAGAAAAAAATAAAAATAAGATTAGTAATCAACTATTCCCACCCCCAAACCTAATTGAGACATTGTCCCCAATGTCTAAAAAGAATAAGGAAAGTTTAGAAGACAGTACCTGGTTAGCGTGGAAATGTACATCTAAAAAGAAAACTAAAGGTTAAGATCCAGATTTATCCGACGCTTCTTACCACGATCATTATCAGACCAGTTTATCTTGGAAAAGATATGGTCAATTTGTGGTTCAAATGATAAGAGTTGGTCAATTAAATCATTGGTTGTTCTGGTAGTGAAGAGGGTATCTCTTATGGGTTTTGAAAGGAACTCATTTCTCCGGGAATCTTCAGAAAACACAAAAAGGAAGTCAAAAAATCCATCAACATTAAACAGTCCAATTGGTTTCTGGTGTATGTTCAAGTTCACCTAAGATAACACTGTAAAAATTTCCTCTGTTATGCCGAAGCCACTTGGCAAAGCAATAAAAGCATCAGCATGGTTAATCATTTCAACAAGTCGTTCGGACATACCTGGCACGATGCATTCCTCTCCATTTGATTGTCCTATAAAGTTTGCGTCTGCCAAAGGTTTTGGGATGATTCCCAAAACTTGACTACCTCTCAGCCCTTGAAACGTACCCCATTAGTCCAAGATTGTTACCGCCATATACTAAGTGCATATTTCTCTCAACCATGACTCTACCCAATTCTTTTGCTGCTTCAGCGTATTCTGGTTTAGAACCAGAACTAGTACCGCAAAACACAGATGTTAATAACTCGTCTTCTTGAAGTTGCTTTCATTTTTTTTAAATATTACTTTCTCAAATCTGGATGTCTACAATAGAGCAATGGCGAGCTGAATTTATAGATCATGAAAAGGGGTGAGTAATAATAGCATTAGTATCTACCAAATGACAATTATTAGCTAAATAGTAAAATAAATCGTGAAAGTCAAAAACTCTAGATCCTGTCGGCGAAAATAAAAGAACATAACAAAACAAATCAAAATTATTAGTTAAAGACAAAGAAATAATAATATGTACAAGTAATAACGACTTGAATGATATCTATGTGTCAAGGACAAGCTTCACATCTAATTTTCTTATAAATTGACAAACAGGGTCATTTAAAGTCAGATTCCCGAGAATTAATTGTTGTCTTTCTCTTCGAAACTGTGTATGTAAATTGTGAATCGCGTGATACACATATCCACTGGGATGCGTCTCAAGAGTCAATGCTATGTCATCTAAAGACTCCTTACTCATGACATCCCTAATGAATTTTATTTTATCTTTGCGGTTATCAGACACCAATCCTAAGGAACGGCAACGAGTATTGCATGTACATCGTGCATATTTATAACAAACACCTAATCGTTTAACTATTCTTTTCTTATCATATGTGCTTTTTCCTAAACCAGACATAAATGAAATAAAAGAGTCAAATGACTTACCTGCCAATCAGACTCATGCTTCAATTATTCAACGAATGTCACTAGGAATACATTTGATCATCAGAAGTCTCATTCTTTCAATGCGTGCTTTGTAAACTTTCATCAGAGAGTTTTGAGGGAGAGAGGGAAAATGCTTGAGAATTTTTACGAGAACGTCTTCCATCCTGTATGTGACTTTTCCTACAAAAATTAAACACACAAAAATTAAACACACCAAATCTCAATATATACACAAATTGCATGAGTTGCCTTCCTACTAGCATTAAATTTAACGTCGTCAGCTAGACATGACTGCCCGAATGTTAGGTTGGATCTGCCAGTGTGAGACTCTCTTTTTGACGTTCAAATGATTCTCCTCAATAGTGCTTGACACGTTGGCTATTGACCCTGAATGTGTTGTTGGAGTTGGGGTTATGTATCTCAACTACTCTGTAAGGTAACACCTGAGTAATCACAAATGGACCTGACCATCTTGATTTCAGCTTGCCAGGGAAAAGTTCCCACCTTGAGTTATATAACAACATCTGCTGCCTTAGTTCCATTATCTTCACACTATTTTTTTATCATGCCACTTCTTGGTCTTTTCTTTGTACAGTTTGGCATTTTCATAAGCATGAAGGCGAAATTCTTCCAATTCCTTCAGTTGGTAGAGTCGTTTCTCTTTTTCTGCTTCAGATCAAAATTTGACTTCTTTAGTGCCCAATACGATTTATGTTCGAGCTCCACAGGCAGATGACATGCTTTCTCAAACACCATTCGGTATAAGGATATTCCAATAGGTGTCTTATGAGCTATCCGATAGGCCCATAATACGTCATCTAATTTTGTAGACCAGTATCTCCTTGTTGACCCAATGGTTCTCTCTAAGATTCTTTTGATTTTTATGTTGTAAACTTCAACCTGACCACTTGACTATGGATGGTAAGAAGTGGCAAATTTGTGATTAACTCCGTATTTGGATAGGAGTGCATCGAATTATCTATTGTAGAAGTGTGTGCCATCATCACTGATGATCGCTCTAGGTGTTCCGAAGTGAGTGAAAATATTCTTTTTGAGGAATTTTAACACCACTATGTAGTCATTTGATGGCAGTGTTGTTGCTTCAACCCATTTGGAGACGTAGTCTACTGCAACTAGAATGTAAAGGTTTCAATATAATGGAACAAAGGGTCTCATAAAGTCAATCCATCATACATCAAATATCTCCACTTCGAGAATGCTTTGAAGAGGTCTTTCATTTCTCCTCGAAATATTTCCCGTTCTTTGGCACCTGTCACATTGAAGAATGAATAAGTAAGCATCTTTAAATATAATGGGCCAGAACAAACCTGATTGTAGGACTTTAGCTACAGTTTTATCTCCGCTAAAGTGTCTACCGTATAGTGATGAATAACAATGCTGCATAACACTATTAACCTCCTCATGTGATACAAAACGCCGCAATAACTGATCAGCACAACATTTGAATATGTACGGCTCATCCTAGACATAATGCTTGACTTCTTCGAAAAATTTCTTCTGTTATTGATGTGTCCATTCCAATGGCCATTTCCCCGATACTATGTAGTTTACATAGTCAGCATACCATGGGACTTCCTGCTGCTTGATGGCAAACAATTGTTCATCTGGAAAAGTTTCTTTGATTGTCAGTTTATTACCAGTTGTTCCTCCATTTTCGAGCCTCGATAAGTGATCTGCCACTTGATTTTCTGTCCCTTCCTGTCTCGGATCTCCACATCAAATTCATGCAGTAGAAGCACCCAATAGATCAATCTGAGCTTGGTATATTTCTTTGCGATCAAGTATTTGATTGCTGAATGATCTGTGTAGACCACCACTTTGGGACCCAGCAAATAGGAGCGGAATTTATCAAAAGCAAACACAACTACGAGCAACTTCTTTTCAGTTGTTGTGTAGTTGAGTTGTGCTTCATTCAAAGTTTTGCTGGCGTAGTAAATGGTGTGAAATATTTTCGCCTTACGTTGTCCCAAAACTGCACCTACATCAAAATCACTGGCATCGCACATCACTTCAAATGGAAGCGTCCAATCTGGTGCTACTATGATGGGGGCGGAGACCAATTTATGTTTCAAGACCTCGAAAGCATGATGTCATTCTTTGGTAAAGTTGAAAGGCACGTCTTTCTCCAGCAGATTGCACAGAGGCTTAGCAATCTTGGAGAAGTCTTTTATAAATCCCATGTAAAATCCTGCATGTCCGAAAAAACTTTGAATCCCTTTGACGGATGATGGTGGAGGTAATTTTTCTATCGTTTCGATCTTTGCTTTTCTGCCTCGATTCCTTTCTGTGAGATTTGATGTCCCATGACAATGCCTTCATGCACCATGAAGTGGCATTTCTCCCAGTTGAGTACCAGGTTGGTATCTTCACATCTTTGTAACACTTTTTCCAGATTTTATAAGCAGTGGTCGAATGAGTCTCCAAATACTGAGAAGTCATCCATGAAGACTTCCATGCTTTGTTCTATCATGTCTGAAAAGATGGCCATCATGCATCATTGAAATGTGGCAAGAGCATTACATAGTCCAAATGGCATCCTGCGGAAAGCAAAAATACCATTGGGGCATGTGAAAGTGGTTTTCTCCTGATCTTCTGGGGCGATGGCAATCTGATTGTATCCTGAGTATCCGTCTAGAAAGCATTAGAAATCATGTCCTGCCAATCTGTCTAACATCTGGTTAATGAATAGTAGTGGGAAATGATCATTCCGTGTTGATTTGTTCAGCTTCCTGTAGTCCATGCATACTCTCCATCCAGTCATTGTCCTTGTTGGAATCAGCTCATTATTTTCATTTGTGACTACAATCATTCCTCCTTTCTTGGGTACATATAGCACAAGACTCACCCAAGAGCTGTCAAAGATGGGGTAGATGATGCATGCGTCCAACCATTTGATGATTTCTTTCTTTATGACTTCTTTTATGATTGGATTCAATCTCCATTGATGCTCCACTGTGGCATTGTACTCGTCGTTCATCAAGATTTTGTGCATCCAAAATGATGGACTAATACCTTGAATGTCTGCTATAGTCCAGCCAATAGCTCTCTTGTGCTCGCGTAACACTCTTAGCAACTTATCTTTCTGCATCGATGTTAGCGACGAAGAAATAATAACATGTAAATCAGAAGAGTTTTCCAAGTATGCATACCTGAGATGGCTCGAAAGTGGCTTTAGTTCCAACTGCGGTGGTTCTTCAATTGAGGGCTTGATTCACTATTTTTTGGTAGTTCCAAACTTTCCACCTATGGTGTCGCTCTAAAGCGAGAGGCTCCATCAAGATAGTTGATATATTCCAGAATCTCATCATCTAATTCTTTGTCAATCATGTTGGTGATGCATGCTTTAAGTTTGTCAGTGGAAAGTTGCATTGCATCTGAGTTCTAGATGATACTATCTATTACATCAAGTCTGAAACATTCCTCCTCTTTTTTGCCATTCGGGAATTTCATGGCTTTGAAAACATTGAATGTTACTTCTTAGTCATGTACCCTTATGGTTAGTTCACCTTTTTATACATCAATAATGGTTCGACCAGTAGCCAATAATGGTCTCCCGAGGATGATGGGTACGTCTTTGTCTTCCTACATGTTAAGGACAATGAAATCTGCTGGGAAATTGAATTTTTCGACTTTGACCAATACATCTTCCACTACACCTCTCGGAAATGTGAGCGATCTATCATCAAGTTGCAGAGTAACTGAGTATGCTTTACTTCTCTAATCTACAGTTTCCTGTAAATAGACAAAGGCATCAAGTTAAAACTAGCACCTAAATCACTATAAGCCTTACCGAAGTAATGTTTTCCTATTGTTCAAGGGATGGTGAAACTGCCAGGGTCCTTCAACTTTGGGGGGAGCTTCCTCTGAATAATGGCACTGCATTCTTATGTCAATGTTATAGTCTCGTAATCTCCCAATCTTTGCTTTGGTGACGGAATATCTTTCATGAATTTAACATACCTGGGCATTTGTTCCAACGCTTCTGCAAATGGGATGTTGATATGCAGCTTTTTGAAGATCTCCAGGAATCGAGCAAACTGCTTGTCTAGTTTCTGTTTCTGGAGACGATGTGGAATAAGTGGAGGTGGAGTAAATCTTTCTCGATCATTGTCTTTTGTCTCTTTCTCTTCCATCTTGGGATATGCTTCGCTGCTTTCTTTTGGAACTTCCTCAGTAGATGCCTTGACTCCAACATCTTTGTTAATTTCACTGACGCTTTTCAAAGTGATGGCTTGGCATTGCTCCTTTCATCTGTTCCTTGGATTTGGTTTTGTGTTGCTAGGAAAGGTACCTTGCGGTTTGTAACTCTGAGCATTGGCCTGTTGTCCCAATTGATTTTCCAGTGCCTTTATAAGAGCTGATTGACTTTGAAACATAGCATCGTATGATGCTGCTTTTTTTTTGAAACATAGCATCGTATGATGCTGTTTTTTTTTGAAACATAGCATCATATTTGGCTTCTTGCTTTTTCATCAGGGCAAGCACTTCTGCTATTCCTGGTTCTTTTTCATACTTCTGGCATTTGTTCTGCTGTTGGAATTCGGGTGGTGGATTGTTCTTTTGCCCTACAGTGTTGCTCCATGCGAAATTGGGATGATTCCTCCAACCTGGGTTGTTGGTATTGGAATATGGATTGATTCATGTCTGTTGAAATTGCTGACATAGTTCACAGTCTCATCATGTTGGTTGTAAGATTCTGCATCTAGTGCTCATCCATATGGTGAACTTGTGGATCCAGCATTAACCTTCATGCTAAGAGTTTCCAGACTTTTGCATATCTGATCCAGCTTGGTATTCATTGTTGTGTTGGCTCATACTTCATGGATTCCTGCTATTCGTTGGATCATGCTTCTTTCTGTTGGCCACAATGAGTTGTTGTCGTCCATTTCTTCAATTAAGTCACAGGTCTGATCTTCTCCTTTTGCCATTAAAGCTCCTCCAACAGCAGCATCTATTGTGGTTCTTATTAGTCCAAAAAGTCCATTGTAGAAGGTTTGGACTTGTAACCACTTTGCAATTTCATGGTGAGTATATTTCCGGAGCAATTCCTTGTATCTTTCACATGCTTCGCATAGGGATTCTGAGTCATGTTGTACAAAGAATGTGATGTCGTTCCTCAGCTTTGATGTTCTGACTGGGGGAAAATATTTTGCAAGGAATTTGGTGACGATAGTGTTCCAAGTTGTGATGAAACCTGCTGGTAATGAATTGAGCCAAGTCTTAGCTCTGTCTTTCAATGAATATGGGAACACACGCAGTCGTATTGCTTCTTCTACCGCTCGATTGTAATTGAATGTGCCACGAAATTCCATGAAGTTGCTGATGTGTGCATTAGGATCTTCAGTTGCACTTTTCCCAAACTGAACTGATTGTTGTATCCTCTGAATACATGTTTTGATGTCACACGCATTTGCTGGTAAGGGAGGAAGTACAATGCATGATATGAAGCCGTCAACCACCAAAATTGTTCTGTCTCGAATGGGAATTGGTGGTGCAACTTCCAAAGGTTCAGGTTCTTGATTGTTCATGTTGATCGGTGCTTCTTGACCTTCTCGTCTTTCCCTTCTCAACTGTCTGATTGTTCTTTCAATTTCTGGGTCAAACAGACGAATTTCAAAGCTTCTGATTCTTCTCATGTAGTGTCTGAGAACCTGAAACACAATAAAATAAAAATAATAAGTAAAAATAGATTAGACACAAGTAAAGTATCTAACTCCAAATAAATATTAAAAGATAAATAAGTCCCCGACAACGGAGCCAAAAAACTTGACCGGTGGTAAACACACATGTAACGCAAGCGCACGTATTGCTCAAGTAGTATAAAATGTATCGATCCCACGAGGACTTAATACCTATGTTATCAATTTATTGAATTTAAATTTCTACAAGTATCTAATTGATTTGATTGTTGGTTGGAAGATGATTTTTATCTAAAACAAGTAAATAAAACAAAACAAAGGTAGATTTTAAGTTTTAAACAATGATATGAAAATATCAATGGTTATGAATCCTACCAATATCTTTCTAAGGATAAGTTGATTACATTATGCTTGTGTAATATGTTAGATTATTAACCTGGAACACGAAATTATGCAAAAGTCTCTTCCGATGGTCAAATGCAAACACCCAAAATTACCCAATTAACTATATTCCTATGTTAATTAAGAAACTCCGAATTCATTAAGTTTAATTTCCAATTATGGCTACCCCCGCCCGACAGGTATATTCCTATCCTGGAAGGAAATCTCTACGGTGAGTATGAGATCGTGAGCTATTGAGTCTACGGCTAAACCTAAAATACTTTTTCCAAGTTCATTTTAAGTTTACCAAATCAATCTTATTAGTGGACAATTAACAAGAATCATTAATAACTAAACTCAATAAATAAACCAATACATTACACAAGACATAAGAAAAGTCAACTTATTAAATCATTGGTATTGATTTTCATCACAACCCTGGACAAAGTATTTAGTTACGACACATATCTATGACTACTAAAGACATAAATAAATAAAACATCATGCTACTAATTGAAAATTAAAAAGGTAAAATTACAACAATGAAATAAAATGTTGGGGTTTGGGGATCCACTTTTATTAATTCAAATTTAAAATCTCTCTTATTATAATATATAAATTTGTGTTATATTACCAACCGACCATATAAGTGGTATCCTGATTAAATCTCCTTTATTAAGAAGTTACCTATTCATACTTTTAAGTAAAACAAAGAAAGATTTATTACTTAAAATAAATATTAAATACAAGAAAACTGAAATTAAAAAAACAAGATACTCTCTTCTTAGTATTCTAAGGAAATTCCCAAGAAGAAAGTATGAAGAATTCAAATGAAATCAACCTCTATTTATAGGCTCCAAAATCGGGCCGCGTCGCGACACGCTCTACAGTGAATGGCGGCTGTATGTACTACATTATTGGCTCGGCATCGCGACTCATGAAGGCTTGGCGTCGCAACGCTGACATCATGATGACATGTGTCGCCAGACTAAATTATTGTGCTGACGTCATGATGACGCACGTGATGACGTGGTGATGACGTGTGTCGGCAGCTTAATAATTGAGGCGCGTCGGGACTCGTGAATTTCCCATTTTGTCATTTTCATTCATTTTTCTCTGTTTCATCCCTTATTTGATTCTAATGAGACCTGATATTTTATTTATCTACAAAATAACACAAAACACATCAAAATATTCACAAAATCCGAGAAACAATACAAAATATTAAGTGAAATGGGCGGTAAATATTGATATATTCCCCAGAAGAACGTACGAAGAATTCAAATGAAACCATCCTCTATTTATAGGCTCTAAAATTTAGCCCGTATCGCGACACATAAAGGCTTTATGTCGCGACGTGCTTTACAATGAATGACGGCTATCGGCAGACTATATTATTGGCTCGACGTCATGACTTGTGAGGGCTTGGCTTTGCGACGCTGACATCATGATGACGCGTGTCGACAAACTGAATTATTATACTGACGCCATGATGACGCAATGATGACGCACGTGATGACGTGGTGATGACGCATGTTGGCAGCTCAATAATTGAGGCGCATCACGACGCGTGAATTTCCCATTTTACCATTTTCATTCGTTTTTCGCCGTTTCATCCCCGATTTGATTCCAGTGAGACCTGATATTTTATTTATCTACAAAATAACACAAAACATATTAAAATATTCATAAAACTTGAGAAACTATACAAAATATTAAGTAAAAGGGGCGATAAATATTGATGTATTTTTCGCTCATCACTACTCACAATGTCGCCTAGGAACTGCCTTGTTGATACCTTGAATGCATCTTTATACCTCTTGAATATGGCAAAGTATTCCTCCTCGTCTCGAATATGGTCATAGGCTACCTTGTTTTTTTAATCACTATATCGTCTATGTAAGCTTCAACTGTTTGTCCGATCAGGCCTTGGAACATCTTGTTGACCAGCCTTTGAACTCCTGCATTTTTTTAACCCAAATGACATCACCTTGTAGCAGAACAACTCTCTTTTAGTGATGAAATCAATGCATATCCTATCTTTCTCATTCATCCGAATTTGATTGTAGTCTGAGTACGAATCCAAGAAGCTCATTCTCTCATACCATGCGGTTGCGTCTACCATCTGGTCTATCTTTGGCAGCGGGTAGCTATCCTTCGGGTAAACTTTATTAAGGTTGGTAAAGTAGATGCAGACTCACCATTTTCTATTCTTCTTGGCCACTACAACCATATTCAATACCCATTTATGGTATTGGTAAGGTTCTATGGCCCCCACTTCCAGGAGTCTATCCACTTCTTTGCTGATGATCATGTTCCTCTCAAGGGTGTACCGCCTCTGTTTCTACTTGATTGGTAGAAACTTTGGACCAATATTGAGACGATGAGATGTCTTGACTGGGTCCACCATTGTCATGTCTTTTTTCGTCCATGCGAACACATCTTTGTTTATCATTAGCATCTCCACTATGTTCTCCTTCTCTTTGGCTGATAACAAGGCTCCTACCGGCACATTCTTCTCTGGCTCTACATCATCTAAAACCACATCTTCTAGATTCTCGATGGTAGTTCTTGGCATGTCTAGCTTATCCTCCAGGTGTTTTAGGTAGGCTGGTAAGTAGTGCTGTAATTATTATTTTTCAGCCTATGTTTGCTCTCTGGTCTCGCCGAACCTCTGTATCTCACCCCCTGATATCATGTGCACTCATCCCAAGCTGATATTATAGCATCAACTAGTTTAGGAGGCATTTCCCTTGATATCGATAATATATAGCCCGTTTAGGAATTGACACCTCATTACTTGGTGCATGGTTGATACTACACCCTTCACTACATGGATTCACTTCCGCCTATAATCACATTAATTATGGACGTAGTGTTGATGATCAGAAAATCGATTGGTAATATCCTATCCACGCCGTATACTAGCAATATTATTGTTCCCAGTGGCCTTACTTTCATATTATTGAACGTGAATACACGCTTCAGAGAGAACGAAATGAGATTCTGGTCTATCCTCATCTGTTGGAATGATTCCTAAAAGATGATGTTTGAATTGCTCTCTCAGTCTACTATGTCACGAGACAATATTACATCTGATATGCGCAGTTTGATTATCGGAGGGTTTGAATATGTTGGCCTACACATATCCATATCTCTATATGTGAATGAGATTGATGTTAAGTAAGTGGATGGTCATGTTCCTGCCCTGACGCAATTCACTTGGAATCTAAGGGCTTTCATTCGATCTTCTTTCTCTACAAGTCGGCGCTCCAATCTGCGCTGCTTCACATGCCCTTCCTCGAGCATGTCCATCCTTACACATGAGACATGTGTCAGCACCCCTTTATCTCCTGAGGTGCTACTTGGTATTGCCTCAGATCTCTACTAGGTGTTTATCTGGTTTTGGTGATGTTGGTAGTTGACTTCCCAAGCCAGAGGCCCAACTTCCAACTAGCTCTTCTCTTTCAAATATTCCAGTAACTTGTATTTTTTTCATAATTACTTTCAACTGTCGGTACACGTTCTTGCATCTGGCAGTGGTGTGTCATACATCTCTAAGAAACTCATAGCACATCCCTCTGTCTCAGTACTCTTCTAACATTCCTATCGGTTGGGGCTCCCTCAACAGACCTTAGTTTTAATCAAACCTTCTCATTTCCTTATGAGGTCATGACCTTTTTTTCCTCGAGTCCTGACTTTGCTCGCTCTTGGTTCGGTCGCTACAACCTTGATCTTCCATTATGATCGTAGCGGCTAGATACATACTAGTTCTATTCTCCATCACCTTTAACAAGCCATCTGCTCTGGTCCGTACTTCTGACATTTCATACGGAGGTGCCTTCAAGAACTCCTCATGAATGTAGGATCCACTGACCAACCATTTGACGAAGAAGGCTGCTGCTAACTTTGAGTCTAGGTTGTTAACGATTTCATCTGGTCAACGAACCTTTGAAAGTATTGTCTGGGAGGTTCATCGTACCTCTGCTCCAGTTGCAGGTCCGCTATAATACTTTTAGCGGGACGATTTCTATGGTACTACTCAATGAACCTCTGTCTCAGATCTTCAAAACTCCATATGGATCTCTCTGACAATTATAGGAACTAAGAGAGGGCGTTGCCAGCGATAGTAATGACGAAAAATTTACACATCAGATTGTCGTTGGTGGTTTCCAGTGAGATCCTCTGTCTAAAATGAACTAGGTAAGTTACTGGGTCTGACTTCCCAATGTTCTTGTCGAAGTTGGGTGGGGTGAAGTCTCGGGGTTTCAATTCCTCTTCGATCCGTTCTTAGAATGGTGAGGTGGACATCTCTCTTATTGCCAAGTCAGACAAATTTGTCGGGGTCTGCACTCAAATGCCCCCGATCCTTTTCACTATTGCCATCACCAACTTTTCATTGACAAATTTATCCCTCCAGCGAACATCTTTTTTTGTTACGACTCGCGTCCAGACTTTTGCCCTTCTCTGTGTGTTCCCATTCTCTCCAAGTTTGGCACTAATTTACGAGCCCTCTGCATCGGAATCTGTATAATTGATCTAAATGTGGCTCCTTCCCGAGAGCACTTCATTATGGTTCTCCTCTGGGTGCCCCTCATCGCAGAGGTCTTCGACGACAGCTTCTTCATTCTCTTTCCCATTGTCCTTCCTAAGGCCAGCTCCCAGGACCTGAGTTTTGAGCACCTGATTCACTTGTTACATGACATGCATATGTTTCTGGAACTGTTTTTCATGGCTTGCATCTGGTCCTCCATCTACTTCATCATCTCGTTCCTTATTTCCAAGATGTCCATCATTGGCATCTGATGGTTAGATATTTCCTCCTTCTGGTGAGCAGCGGACGCGAAGATTCTAGACTCATAATTTATGGGGACTGTAGGAGTGAAGTAGGGTTTATCGCTAAGCCTATGACATCGGCGACCACGACACTATTGAGCTCGCAGCTCGTAGAGAGTACAGATTAGTCCATGGGAAAATAACCAGCGAATAAAGGAGTCGCCACCAAATATAACACCGGGAATGATTTAAGGTCGCACTACACCACTCGCAAGGTCCGACCTTATACCTTTTTGGGTTCGGAATGGTCTCTTACTTATGTCGGTATAATATCCAAGTTCGAAAAGAGGATCCACATGTCTTATAATGCATAAATCACACAAAATATTTTTATATTTCACACAGCGAGCACACATTCATAAAAGCAATAAAGGAAACAGTAGCATTAACGAATAAAATAAATTTGGTCGGATATGTATTAAATCAGACCGGATATATGTCTTATCTGCTTGTCTGGTCGGATTTATGAGAAGGTTGGGCGAACTTACTGCATAAACCAATAGGATCGCAGACTTGGAATTACATCCAGATAATGGCCACGACAACACCCTAAATTGGTTAGATAAAGAATAAAACAATAATAAAGCAAATAAACAGCTAACTATATAAATAAGCATAAACAATATGATAATGATGATGAAGGAAAATAAAACTGCACACACCTGTTTTCATGTGGTACGTGGAATTTTATCCAGAGTGCGAACCATATTACCGTCTATTCGGAATTGACAATGGAACTTACTTCTGGGTTTTCATCCTATAAACCACATAAAATGACACTCACAAGTGGTTCTTTACTCCCAAGTATAAGAGTGTCGAAGTAATAAAATAACCCGGTAAGTCCGGGGTCGATCCATAGGGAATAGATTTTGTAAATTAAAACAATAATTTGTGTAAAAATGAAAAGATTGAATTATTTGAAATGATTGGAAATTTTTAAATTGGACTGTAATAATAAAGTAAAATATTGGGATTATGAGATCTACTTTTAATATTTCAAATTTAGAAATCTCACTTTTTATAATATATAAATTATTATTATCACCCAATTAATTTATTTCAAGAATTAATTATGCCAAAACATATAAAACCAGTCGTAAAGGCGGTGATAATATTTTTCTATAACAAGTCCAGTTAGGTACTCAATTATGCCAAATAAATAAAATAAGCCATATAAGCGGTAATAAAGTTTGTCAATAATTAATCCAGATTTAAATTCAATATGAATCATTATATTACAATTTATATATTAAAATATAAGTGAGATTAATTTATATTTTCATATTAAAAGCTTCACCCTTTACCCCTAGCTACCCATGATTTGAATAAAAACACTCATAATTTTTATTACAAAAAGAAAAAGAAATTACAAGAAAAAATACAAAAATAAAAGACACAATAGCTGGATCCCTTCATAAATTTTCAGAACAAAATTGTGAAAGAAGCTGAAGAACTGAGGTGCTGAACACCTCAATTTATAGGCGAGGTGCTCAGCATCTCAATCAAAATTTTCGAAACTTAATTAAAGCTCTTATGTTTTTCTTATCATTTGTCAACATTTGGCCACCAATGTCAAACATTATTTTTGTCATCAACGTATCTTTTTATTGCAAATGAATTACAATTGTATCATTGAAACAATAATTTAATTGTAATTATCTAAATGTTGATGACTTTTCTTTCTTTCTTATCCTGTGTGACGATTTTGCGATAAGCTCATCCAACAGCGAATCAGACATAGTAATCTTTTTATATCTCATTCGAATTTAATCTCCATGCTTCTTTGGGGTTATGGGCCTTCGAAATCCAAATGTCGCGTATATTTTTCTATTTATGCATCCGAAGCAATATTTTACCTGCATAATAAATAAAAAAACACAATAAAACATAAATAAAATTATTATTTAACAAGTATGTTAAATTAAGCGGATTAATGAAATTATAAGTGTAAAATAAATAGTTTCTCTTTTATTAAAAGTACACTTTTTAATGTTCATCACACCCCCCCCCCCCAACCAGCTTATTATTAGTCCCTAATAATTTGAGCGAAAACTTAAAAGAAAAATTCTAATTCAGGTTAATAATTATTTTATTTCTTTCTAAATAATCAAATAAATAAATTCTTCTGTACTTTTTACCATTCTTCCATACACACATAAAATAAGATATCAATTAATTCATTGTACCCATAATATTCACATATCTTGTTAAAAAGAGAGTAATATTTTTGTCCTAAAATTATATTAGAGTTCACACATTTTGGCAATGAGAGTTTATTTAGAAATATATATATATATATATATTAAATAATAATACATCCTTAATCCTTTTAACGAGCTTTGGGTCAGTGACTCCCAAACCAGTTGGCTTTAAGACACTAGGTGTTAAGACACCCATACGAACTTAATTGCTCGGATCTCAGATGTTAAAAAGATGAAGTGTCTGATTTTCTTAAGCTTTCTCTTTAACTCATGTAACAAGCTTTGGGCCAGTGACTCCCAGACCAGTTGGCCTTAGGTCACTAAATGTTAAAACATCAATACAGACTTAATTGCTCGAGTTAGAGAGGTTAAGAAATCGAACTTATTCACACACTATTTTTTTTTTTCAAATTCAAGTTCTACTGTTTTACATGAACAATCACTGATTATTGAGACAAGATGCTCGGTTACTAAGTAAAAACTTGATTATTATCATTTTTTATTAAAAATTCAAGCTTTACCGTTTTACGTGAACAATCAATCATTGCTGAGGCAAGATGTCCGGTTACTAAGTAAAAGCATTGTTAGTTTTTTTGAATAAAAATATAAATTACACTGCTTTTAGGTGCTACCTCCAACAAACTAGAGAACTGAATATTACAAAATTTTCACTTACAACCCATGATCATATGTTACCGGTATGTTGATAATACATGTCAAATGAGTTTATGAAAATCAAATTTAATCAATATTATGGAGAATTAACAAATTTAAATGATTCAAAAAGTAAGGAACAAAAATAACTTGTTACAAATTATTTTGAGATGCGTCTTAGGAGCGAAAACTCCTTACACAGCCACCTCCGAACAATAATTTCATTTGGTTAGTCAGAAATTTGTTGTTAATTTATGTGTAGTTTTATTTTGAAAACACAAAAAAAAAATCAACACAAAATAATTTTTTTTTTTACACACAACATAATAACAAAGGAAAAATAATAATTTTTTAATTACTATTTTTTTTTAATAAACAACAACACAAAAACGAAAATAATTTTTTTTGAAAGAAAAATACTACATGAAAATAAAAACTATATAGTAAACTATCATCCCCCCAACTAAATTGAGACATTGTCCCCAATGTCTGAATAAGAAGAAGTAGTTAGAAGACATCATCTGGTTAGTGTGGAATTGACAATTGAATCTACGACTATTTAAAAGAAAAATTACAGATTAAGATCCAAGTCCACTCTACGCTTCTTGCCACAATCGTTATCATACCAGTTTAACTTGGAAAGAATGTGGTCAATTTTTGGTTCATAAGCTAAAAGTTGGTCAATTAATTCATCAGTTTTTCTTGTAGTCAGAACGATATTTTTACCGGTTTTGAAATGAACCCAAGTCTTTTGGCATCCTCAAAAAATATTAAAAGAAATTCAAAAAAATGGTCAATATTAAGTAGTCCAATTGTTTTTTGGTGAATGTTCAAGTTTGCCCATGATGCCACTGTGAAAATTTCTTCCAACGTTCCCAGTCCACCTGGTAAAGCAATAAAAACATCAATATGACTAATCATTTCAGTAAGTCTTTCAGACATACCTAAGACAATACATTCTTCTCTTTTTGATTTTCCGATGAGGTTTTCGTCTGCCAAAGGTTTTGGAATGATCCCCAAAACTTGACTTCCACCTTCTTACACAATCTTTGAAACACATCCCATCAATCTAAGATTGTCACTGTCATATACTAAGTGCATGTTTCTTTCCGCCATAACTCTACCCAATTCTTTTGCAGCCTTAACAAATTATGGCTTAGTTTTAGAATTAGTTCCACAAAAGATACAGATATTAGTGACTCATCCTCTATGGTATTTTCTCCATTTTTATTCTCTCTCTAATCTTGATATGTCGAAGAGAGAAATGACGAGCTGAATTTATGGATCCTGAAAATAGGTGAGTAATAAATGTACTAGTACCACAAAATGATAATTGTTAGATGAACAGTGAGATAGATCGTGAAATTCAAAAAGTTTAGATATTGTCAGCAAAAGTAAAGAAATCAAAACAGTAAATTAAAGTAAATCAAAACAGTAATTTAAAGGAAATCAAAACAATAAATTAAAAAATATGTATTGGTAGTTGTGATTGTGGCTTACATCTTCCTATGGTTTTACGTCTAGTAACGGCTTGAATGCCCTCTATAGGTCGGGGATATGCTTCACATCCAATTTTCTTATAAATTGGCAAACAGAGTCTTTTAAAGTAAGATTTCCGAGACTGTATTGTTGTCTTTCTTTTTGAAATTGTGTATGCAAATTGCGAATTACTCGATGAACATGTTTGCAAGGATGCATCTCAAGAGTTAATGATATATCATCTAAAGACTCCTCACTCAAGCCATCTATAATGAATTGAATTTTATCTTCACGATTGTCAGACACAATTTCTAAAGAACGACAACGAGTGTTGCACGTCCAGCGTGCACATTTATAACAAACACCTAATTGTTTAGCTCTTCCTTTCTTAGCATGTGCTTTCCCCTAAACCATGCATTTAAGAAATGAAAGTGTCAGATGACTAATGAGTGGTATTTATATCACTATTTCCCACTCATCTAACCTAATATTTTGTATAGTTTCTCGGGTTTTGTGAACGTTTTGATGTGTTTTGTGTTATTTTGCATATAAATAAAGTAGGGAAAACATTGGAAGCAATTTGCTGCCAAAATAGAGGAAAAATGACAAAAGGGTAAATCTGTAATTTGTTAGCATCGCGACGCCTAACATGCACCAGACATGCTAACGTGCGTCGGCTGCCATGTGTCAGAATCTGAGAAATGGGACTTGCTAACGTGCGCCGATCTTGCTAACTTGCGCCGGCTGCCACGTGTCATCATCACAGAAGATCTGCTAAAATACGCCGGCTGCCACGTGTCGAAATCTCATTGGACCAAAGAAAGCGCGTGCCACGTGTCAATCTCTCATTGGACTGAATATTGGACTAATCACATGTTGCCACGTGTCGACCTCCTATTTGACCGATCCTAAGCGCGTGCCACGTGTCAACTTCTCATTTGACCAAAAATCCAGTCATTCACCGTGCGCCACGTGTCGTCTTCTAATTGTGTCGCTCTACCGCATGACACGTGTCACCTCCTGATTGTGCCGATAATGCGTGTGGTCAAAAACCGCGTTGACTGTAAATGCGTTCCAGCGTCGCGACGCTGGGATGTTTGGCGTCTCGATGCCGGTTGCCGAAAATGCCTATAAATTCAGGCCTTCTTCACTTCATTTGGTGTGCTTTCCTTGGGATTTTTTTCTCTGATTTCATAGGAAGCATCTAGTTTTGTAATAATAAAATTATGTATTTTTATTTTTAGTTTTTATTACAGCTTTTTATTTATTTACTTTATGTTTTGTAGTTAAATTTCCGCTGGGGTAAAAGGTGAAACCTTTAATATAATTATCTAGGTAAATCTCACTTAATTATAATTTATAAATTATAATTTAACCGGATTAATTAATGTCAGACTTTATTACCGCCTATATGGTCGGGTTAAATATAAATTACTTTACCGCCTATATGGCTGGTCTTTATGTGACAGATAATTACCGCTTATATGACTGGTGTAGTTTGACTAAATGGATTACCGCCTATATGGCTGGTTTTAAATGTTTAATATTATTAATTCCTGAGAATGCAGAACATAAAATAATTTATATATTATAATAAGTGAGATTCCTAGATAAGAAATATTAAATGTGAATCCTCTAACCCCAGCATTTTATTTTTATTCTAGGGAAGTGATTAAACACAATATCCACACTTAATAATTGATTTTCTTTTTATGGGTAATTCTTTAGTTTGTTTATTGAGTCTTAAGTTTAATGCTTCTTGTTGTCTGATCACCAATAAGATTGATGTGGTAAATTTAAAATGAACTAGACATAGGGATTTTAGGTTTCAGCCTTAGATTCAATAACTCACGATCTTCTTTGAGGATAGATAATCCTTACACGATAGGAATATACCTATCGGGCGTGGGTAGCCATAATTGGAACTTGGTCTTAATGAATCCAGGTAATTTGGTTGACATAGGGGTTCAATTAGATTATACTGGGTATTTGTGTCTGACCATCGACAGAGGCTTTTGCATATTTTCGTGTTCCAGGTTAGCAAACTTATTTATTACACATAGATAAGAGAATCAATTCATCTTTATAATAATATTGTGTGGAGTCACGGCCCTAGATCCTTGAGTCTTTTCTTTTATTTTCCTTAGTATTTTCTTTTGAGTCTGCTTTTATTTTATTTTCCAAAACCACATTCAACCAACCAAAAGCAATCAATTCACTTCTCTCTATAATTAGATACCTGTAAATAAATAGTATCAATAATTAATAACAACAGTAGGAATTAAGTCCTCATGGGATCGATATTTTTATACTACTTGAACGATACGTGCGCTTGCGTTATACGTGTGTGTTTATGCCGGTCAAGTTTTTGGCGCCGTTGCGGGGACTTATTTTTCTTGAGTTATTAATTTTGAAGCTATCTAATTTACTTGTATCTAATTTTCTTTATTTTTATCTGTAATTTTTATTTCTTCTTTTGTTTTCAGGTGATTGAAAAATGAAACATTATTGGGAGATTGAAAGATTTCGAGCTTTACTAGAAGAAGATACACCCAAAATCTGGGAGTAACAGTCCGGTTTTCTGAGGCCTGTTGTCCAGCCCAACAACTATCACTGGATGTCAGAATCAAACAATTCTACATTTGACAACAGAACGAAATAGGGAGATGTGTAATTTGCAATGGTAACCACTCGAGCGATCAATGCATATACTCTTCAGAGTGGCAGAATTATCAGAATCATTCAAGGTACGAAGAATCATCATATTTTCCATCTTATCCACCATCTACCTACGATCTTCATCAACAATCAGAACCATAAGATGAAGATCAGATGATTGACATGCTCAAAGATTGGGTCAAGAAACAAGACGAAAAGTTGGATACAATGCTTGAAACATGCCAGAATCAATTTGAAAGTATTCAGAGACAATCAGAATTCATTCAGAGACTGACAGATCAAACGAGACAATTACCTCAAGAAGAATTATCATATGAAACTGACAAAACCTTCGAGTACCCAGAGATCCACAATGACACCTTAACAGATGAGGAGGCTGAGCAGTATCAACAACCAGAGGTATCAGTTCAGGAGCCCAAACCAGCAAAGTCTCTATTTGACTTTTATTATTCTGACTCTGACGACGATGAAATTGAGTTGTTTGTACCAACTGCATCAACACTTGAGGATGGAATTCTGTATCCTCAAAATGAAGATCTTGGAGCATCCATTGCACAAATGTTTGAAGAAGATCTACCTGAGCCAATCATTTCACCCAGATCAGAGGATGAAGACCTAAAATCTGACATTTCTTTACATCCTCAGGTTGACAATTTTGAAGCATGCATTTCACAGATGACAGATGAAGAATTGAATGCGGAAATCCTAAAATACATCTATGAAGAAAAGGTGGAGCAAGAAGCAGAGCAAATGGAGGAGCAAATGTCTGACCTTATTGAAGATCCAGTGAATTCAGACGAAACATCACTGTTTTGGGGAGTACAATGTAGAGATATCACCCAGAAGCTTGACAGAATGGAACTTCCATTCAAGGTCAAGCACCATATGAGACCTCCTGATTTTCTTTCTTTCTTTTGTGGAACCACTGGAGCAACAAAGGTTAAAAAGGTGGCACAAGCACTGAATGAGACAAAATATTTTTTGCCTATTTACCGTTGGAAGAGACTCTTCAAAAGCAATGCTCACGGGATTATCTTTAATCGGACATCAAAAACGACATTGAAACCTCCTTGACAGATGGATTTCAGTCACGTCTGGCTGAAGACGAATAATTTAGCGCTAGCAGGGAGGCAACCCATGCAATAATTTTAATTATTTATTGTTTTGTGTGTACATGTTGTAGAATTATTTTTAATTTTGTGTTATTTTTGCAGGAAAAAATAAAAACGGAATTTTTTAGAACAAAGCAAGCCAGTGCAAGCAGGATTTTCACAAAATAAAAATTTGACAAAATCACGAAGATGTAAAGCCAATCCAGAAGAGACGGCCGAGTAAGGAGTCAGCTCTTGAGACGAGTCCCAGAGGATTTATCCGTCGGAAGACTTGGTTTTGCCAAAAAAAATTACCTAGCATCGCGACGCAAGGCCAACTTCAGCGTCGCGACGCTGGATCGATTACAAGCCTAAAAATATCAGCCGCCGAGAACATAACCCATTTCCCTCACAGATCTCACCATTCTCTCTCAACTCACAACCACCATTGTCGAGCCTTGCACAGTCGAACCGAGAGCAGCCTTCGCCGAGTCACAACCACCACTTACCAAGACCACACCGAACCACAGAACCCACCCTTGCCGAGACTGAATCAGAAGCCTGAACCAGTGACTAAAACACCAACTACCAAGATCTAACAGAGACACCCACTGCCGAGCCCAAAACCGAAGAAGTACAGGTCTGAATTTTAAATTATTAACATTGCAAATTAGAAGAAAATTTGGTAATTTGTGTGGTATTGGGAGTGTTGGATTCGATTGATTGGACTTTGGAAGTGTTGAAATTGATTGAATTCGTAGATTTTTGGGGCGAAGGTTGTTGTGTGGTGATAGTTTTAGGGTGAATTTTGGGGAAATTTTGAGTTTTTAAAGGTGATTCTACCAAAATTTTTACTAAAAAAAAGGTCAAATAGCGATAGTGGTAAGAAGCGTAAATTGGGCATAGATCTTAATCGGTAATTTTTCCTGTAAAATTTCAGCTAACCAGGTATTATCTTCTAAACTCTTCTTCCACTGTTTAAGACATTGGGGACAATGTCTCATTTAGGTTTGGGGGAGGGAATTAGTTGATTAGTACCTTGTTTTTAGTTTGTGTGTTGTTTTTATTTTTAGTCCAAAATTTTTTGAAAAATACAAAAAATTTGGAAAATTTTCAAAAATTACAAAAATATTTTGCGTTTTTGTGTTTTTATTTGACTAAAAGATGAAATTGGTAATAAATAGTTGTGTAAGGAGTTTCCACTCCTGATACGTATCTCAAGCCTATTTTCGAAATAAGTTAATTTTTGTTTATTTCCTTTTAAATTATTTAATTTGTAATTTCTCCATAAAACTGACTAAAATGGATCATTATATGCTCAGTTGACAGGTATTATCAACATGCATAGTAACATACGGACATGAACTGTAATTGAAAAGTTTGTAATATTCAGTGCTCTAGTTTAATTTGAGGAAGCATCTCAAAGAGCAATGGAGTAAAAAAAAACATCTGAGGTCCGAGTTATTAAGTCTGTAAGGATGTTTTAACACTCATTGCCCTAAAGCCAACTGGTTTGGGAGTCACTGGCCCAAAGCTCGCTAAATGGATCAAAGATGCTGTAAATATATATATATATATATATATGAAGTCTCAGTAATTAAGTCCGTAGGGGTGTCTTAACACCTGGTGCCCTAAAGCCAACTGGTTTGGGAGCCACCGACCCAACACTCACTACATAGACGGAAGATATTGTATATAAATAAAAAAAAAAATCAAAGAAAAAATCAGAAAAATCAGAAAAATTATTCCATTGCTTCACAATTGTGTGAATTCTGATAAAACTTTAGGACAAAAATATTACTCTCTTATCAACTGCACTTATGACTGTTGTGGGCAAAAATGAGTTGTTTAATATTATGTTGGCTTTATATATGGAGAATGGTAAATATAATCGGAGAATTTACTTATTCAGTGATTTAGAAAGAAACAAAACAACTAGTAACTTGGAGTAGAAATTTCACCTGATTAGTCACTAACTTCTTTATTCTCTTTTCGCTTGTCTTTTTGCTTTTGTGTGCATTAGTTTCACTACCTTTTTACTTTTGTAAAATGTTTGTGGTATCATTGCTGTAAACCCTCACGAGACTACAACTCGTCCACTAGGGACACCTAGGGGTTTAAAGGCTTGTTGCATACGCTAAATGCAACCGTGATCCTTACGAAAGTGGCTTAGTTAATTTTTTTTGTTATTTTCTTTTATGTTTTGCTCGAGAACTAGCAAAATGTTAGGTTTGGGGGTGTGATGAGTGGTATTTATATCACTATTTCCCACTCATCTAACCTAATATTTTGTATAGTTTCTCGGGTTTTGTGAACATTTTGATGTATTTTGTGTTATTTTGCAGATAAATGAAGTTGGGAAAGCATTGGAAGCAATTTGGGGCCAAAATAGAGGAAAAATGACAAAATGGCAATTCTGTAATTTGTTAGCGTCGCGAAGCCAAGCCCTTCAGCGTCGCGACAACTAACGTGCGCCGGACATGCTAACGTGCACCGGCTGTCATGTGTCAGAATCTGAGAAATGGGACTTGCTAACGTGCGCCGATCTTGCTAACTTGCGCCGGCTGCCACGTGACATCATCACAGAAGATCTGCTAAAATACGCCGGCTGCCACGTGTCGAAATCTCATTGGACAAAAGAAAGCGCGTGCCACGTGTCAATCTCTCATTGGACTGAATATTGGACTAATCACATGTTGCCACATGTCGACCTCTTATTTGACCGATCCTAAGCGCGTGCCACGTGTCAACTTCTCATTTGACCAAAAATTCAGCCATTCACCGTGCGTCACGTGTCATCCTCTAATTGCGCCGCTCTACCACATGACATGTGTCACCTCCTGATTGTGCCGACAATGCGCGTGGTCAAAAACCGCGTTGACTGTAAAAGCGTTCCAGCGTCGCGACGCTGGGATGTTTGGCGTTGCGACGCCGGTTGCCGAAAATGCCTATAAATTCAGGCATTCTTCACTTCATTTGGTGTGCTTTCCTTGGGATTTTTTTCCCTGATTTCATAGGAAGCATCTAGTTTTGTAATAATAAAATTATGTATTTTTATTTTTAGTTTTTATTACAACTTTTTATTTATTTACTTTATGTTTTGTAGTTAAATTTCCGCTGGGGTAAAAGGTGAAACCTTTAATATAATTATCTAGGTAAATCTCACTTAATTATAATTTATAAATTATAATTTAACCGGATTAATTAATGTCAGACTTTATTACCGCCTATATGGTCGGGTTAAATATAAATTACTTTACCGCCTATATGGTTGGTCTTTATGTGACAGATAATTACCACCTATATGGCTGGTGTAGTTGGACTAAATGGATTACCGCCTATATAGCTGGTTTTAAATGTTTAATATTATTAATTCCTGAGAAAGCAGAACATAAAATAATTTATATATTATAATAAGTGAGATTCCTAGATAAGAAATATTAAATGTGAATCCTCTAACCCTCAGCATTTTATTTTTATTCTAGGGAAGTGATGAAACATAATATCCACACTTAATAATTGATTTTCTTTTTATGGGTAATTCTTTAGTTTGTTTATTGAGTCTTAAGCTTAATGCTTCTTGTTGTCTGATCACCAATAAGATTGATGTGGTAAATTTAAAATGAACTAGACATAGAGATTTCAGGTTTCAACCTTAGATTCAATAACTCACGATCTTCTTTGAGGATAGATAATCCTTACAGGATAGGAATATACCTATCGGGCGTGGGTAGCCATAATTGGAACTTGGTCTTAATGAATCCAGGTAATTTGGTTGACATAGGAATATGGTTCAATTAGATTATACTGGGTATTTGCGTCTGACCATTGACAGAGGCTTTTGCATATTTTCGTGTTCCAGGTTAGCAAACTGATTTATTACACATAGATAAGAGAATCAATTCATCTTTATAATAATATTGTGTGGAGTTATGACCCTAGATCCTTGAGTCTTTTCTTTTATTTTCCTTAGTATTTTCTTTTGAGTCTGCTTTTATTTTATTTTGCAAAACCACATTCAACCAACCAAAATCAATCAATTCACTTCTCTCTATAATTAGATACCTGTAAATAAATAGTATCAATAATTAATAACAACAGTAGGAATTAAGTCCTCGTGGGATCAATATTTTTATACTACTTGAACGATACGTGCGCTTGCGTTATACGTGTGTGTTTACGCCGGTCAATGACTCACCTGCCAAGTAAGCTTATGCTTCAAATACCCAACGAATATCATTAGGAATACCATGGATCATAAGAAGCCTCATTATTTCGGTGCATGTTTTGTAAATTTTAATCAGAGCATTTTGGGGGAGAGAAGGAAAATGATTGTGAAGTTTTGCAAGAGTTTCTTTCATGCCTTGATTGTAGGGTATCAATAATTTTAAGAAACTGAAAGAACAGACTTAGAGTCACGGAGTACCATTATCTGCTGTTTAACCGGGGTGCAAGATTATGACAAAAAGTGAAAGAAAAAATACTGTAAAAACTCAAGAAAAAAAATGAAAATTAGAGAAATACAAAATAAAAGAAAAAAAAATACATAAATCACAATACACTGGGTTTGAAAGGAAAAAAATTTCTTGAAAATTTGAACACTTCAACAATGGTTTCAGATATTGTCCATTCATTTTAAATACATCACCATCCCTCGGATTCTCAATGTCAATAGCTCCAAATTGGTAAACGTGCTGCACAATAAATGGGCCACTCCATTTGGATTTCAACTTTATAGGAAATAAATGATGATGATAATTATAAAGCAACACTTTTTGACCAATTTCAAATATTTTTCGTGAAATTCGACTATCATGAAAGGCCTTAGTTTTAGGTTTAAGAATTTTCGCATTCTCATATGAATCATTCATTTACCCTTCAAGTTCATTTAATTACAATTTACGTTCATAACTGATATTTTAAATGTTTGAATTGAATGCTTTAATAGCATAATATGCCTTATGCTCAAGTTCTATAGGCAGATGACAAGGTTTTCCATAACTAGAAGATATGGAGACATTCTCAAAGATATTTTGAAAGCTGTTCGGTATGCCCAAAGTGCATCAGTCAGTCGAAGAGACCAATCTTTGCGATTTGGACTGATTATTTTTTCCAAAATTTGTTTGATTTCCTTGTTTGCTAGTTCAACTTGACCATTTGTTTGAGGGTGATAGGAGGTGGAAACTTTATGTGTAACTCCATACTTTTTCATTAAGGACTCAAAAAGCCTATTACAAAAGTGTTTACCTCCATCACTTATAATGGCCTGAGGGATTCCAAATCGACTTAAAATATTTTCTTTTAAAAATTTAATCACAGTTTTGTGATCATTGTTTCGACAATGAACCGCCTCAACCTATTTTGAGACATAATTGACTGCAATTAAATTATATAAAAATCCAAATGACGGTGGAAATAGACCCGTGAAATCTATTCCTCAACAATCAAAGATTTCGATTACAATGATGAGATTTAAAGGCATCATGTTTCTTTTTGAGATAGATCCCAACTTTTGATAATTTTCACAAGTTTTACAAAAAAATATGTGCATTTTAAAAATGGTGGGCCAATAAAATCCACACTGTAAGATTTTTGTAGCGGTTTTCTTAGATGAGAAGTGACCTCCACATTCTTCTGAATGACAAAACTAAATAACACCACTTATTTTATTGTCCCAGTAGAATCTTTTCACTTCAATCAAAAATTTCTTCTTGTCTTGATAGCTCCAATCTGAAGGAATTTTCCTATTGTAAGAAAATTGACAATATTAGCATACCATGACATTGTATTTACAGAAAATAAAAAATCATCAGAAAAAGAGTCATTGATATAAGTTGTGTCAATTGATGACTCATTTGTGAGTCTTTATAAATGATCTGTAACGAAATTCTCTGCTCATTTCTAGTCCTTAATTGTGAGATTGAATTCTTGAAGCAGCAAAATCCACCGTAGTAATATTGGCTTTGCCTCATGTTTAGACATTAAATTTCTAACAGCAGCATGGTCAGAATAAATATTGGTTGATGAACCACTTAAATATGATCGAAATTTGTCCAATGTAAATATTACAGCAAGTAGTTCTTTTCCGTGGTGGTGTAATTCATTTGTGCACTGTTTAAAGTTCTACTTGCGTAATAAATTACATACGGTTTACCTTTCTTTCTTTGTCCTAATACAGCGCCAACTGCATAATCACTGGCATCACACATTAGCTCAAAATGTAAAGACCAATTAGGGGATTGCATTATAGGAGCATAAGTTAAAAAATTGATAATATTTTCAAATGATTTTTGACATTCTTCTGTCCATTCAAATGTTGCATCTTTTAATGGGAGGTTACACAATGGTCTGTAAATGGTACTAAAGGTTTTAATGAACCTCCTATAAAATCCTGCATGTCCTAAGAAAGAACGGATTTCCCTGACTGTTTTTGGTGGTGATAATTTAGAGATTACTTTTATTTTTACCTTCTCAACCTCAATACCTTTAGATGACATAATGTGACCCAAAATAATTCCTGAATTAGTCATGAAATTGTATTTTTCCCAGTTTAACACAAGTTATTTTTCTTCACATCTTTTCAAAATATTTTCCAAATTATTTAAGTAATTATCAAAAGAGTTCCTAAAAATAGTTATATCATCCATAAAGACCTCTAAACAATGTTCAACTATGTCACTAAATATGCTTAACATGTATCGTTGGAATGTTGTTGGTGCATTAAAAAGTCCAAAAGGCATTTTCCTAAATACAAATGTCCAAATGGACATGTGAATATGGTCTTTTCTTGATCTTCTAATACAATAAGAATTTGATAATAACTTAAGTAACCATCAAGAAAGCAATAGTAGGGATGTCCTGCTACTTTTTTTCCAAATTTTGGTCAATAAATGGTAAAGGAAAATGATCTTTTCTAGTGGCGTCATTTAGTTTTCTATAATCAATGCACATACACCAACTAGATGGGATTCGGGTAGGAATTGATTCTCCTTTATCATTTTTTACGATAATTATTCCAAACTTTTTAGACACAACTTGTGTAAGACTTACCCACTTACTATCGGAGATATGGTAAATAATGTCTACATCAAGACTTTTAAAACCTGACACAGTCTCTCAACCCGAGATATGGAAAGGGTTAAGGATAAGAGGTCTGATCAGGGTCGATCTAGGGTCAATAATAAATGATTATTTTATTATATATTTACGATAATGTGTGTGTATGCATATGAATAAATTTTAAAAATAGTCTAAATAAGTATATATTAATACTTACTGAAAAATATTTAATATAATCTTTTAAAAGCTAGTAAAATATTACTCAATTAATTAATTATCTAAATTTTCCATATATACTTTTCTCCGCATGGATTTCACCCTGAGAGATTCAGCCTCCCACATCGGTTAGATAGGAAAACAATAACCTAGGACTTGCAAAAAAAAATACGGTGATTCGTTGCCTAGGAGTAGACCTGGTCGGCGGTTCGGTTCTGGTTCGGAACCGAACCGGTTAATTCTTGTTCGGTTTCGGTTCCACACTTAAGTGGAACCAGAACCGTAAAATGAACCAGAACCGAACCGGTCGATTCCGGTTCGAACCTTTTTTTTAATTATATAAAAAAAATCGAAAATAATTTAAAATAATTTAGATTAATTTAATAAATTAATAAAATTATTAAATTAAAGAGCTTGAACTTAAATTTTAAAAAATTTAAGTTGCCTACGTATCCTCCAGTGGTGAGAGGAATCAAAGCTCACGTAGTTCCATTACAATTTTAAGATATTTCCCCTTTGAAAATTTACAATTTTATAATTATCAATCATCATTATCAGTTGATCCTTAAGCTCTCGTTCCGCTTGAACTTGTTGTTGCAGATGCATTATCGAACAAGTCTTCAAAATCATCGGGGGCATCTTTTTGTTGTCTCTGATCAGCTCGAGTCCAATCATCCACACAAGTTGTTGCTTCTAGAGTGCTTGGATGTAATGAAGTTCGTCTAGCTTCCAATATATTGCCTCTCAAGCTAAGGCTTGCTCAACCGCAATGGTGGAAATAGGTGCTGCCAATATCTCTTTAGCAATAATTGATAAAACATTATATATATTTTGATGTCGGTTCCACCATTCAAGGATTTTAAAATTTTTACTAACTAAACTTTCAGTAGGAAACTCGAAATTTGTAGATAAATCATTATCTAATTCGGGATTATTAGTTGTCGTATCCCTAGCTATTTTATTTCGTTGCAGTAACCAACGATCCCCAGCACTAAGTCTTGTTTGAATTACCGGTTCGCTACTACTAGATTCACCTAATGTTCCTAAGTTATATCTTACAATATAATCATTAAATAACTGAATTAAGTCATTTCTTAATCTCACTATTATTCTTGTAATATCAATATCATCTAATATTCCTAAATAAGTATAGTAAGCTTGTAAAGCACTATTCAAACCTTCTAATTTAAATCTAGGATCAAAAACAGCAGCAATAAGATAAAGTAAAGAAATTTCTCTAAAATAATTCAATCATCTATGTTTCATAACAATAATGACTTCTAACAAAACAATATCATTAGGATCGTTATTTTCAAGATGTTCATCGAGAGTACCTACAATATTCAAACTTTCAAGAAGAAATAAATGTGTTGGAACATCTCTTGAAAATTTAATCGGTTTAATACCATTTATTTTACAAAACTTGACACATTCTCTCCTAACTTGAGAATATGACCAAATACAATTAAGTGCTTTCTTAATAGGATCAATGAAATATGATAATTTTTCCAGACCATATTGAACACATAAGTTAATGACATGACATGTGCAACGAATATGAAAAAATCGACCCCCTAAATTTGGTTGACATATTTCTTTTAAATCATTGATGGATGCAGTATTTGCATATGCATTATCAAATCTAATTGTTTATATTTTATCTACTAAATCATTTTCATCAAAAATTATCTTCATCATTCTATAAATATTTTGTGCAGTATGTTGGTCATCAAAAACTCTAAATGCAATAAGTCATTTTTGCATGGTAAATGATGCATCAATCCAATGACAAGTCACACTCATGTATGAGTGTGTTCGCCAATGGTCACTCCAAATATCAGAACATATAGAAATACGACCTTTAATATCTTTAAATATTTCATTTAAAATAATTTTACCATCTTTGTATAATTTAAAAATATGACGTTTTGTTGTATTTCGAGTCATTCTACATGCAGCAGGATTTAAAACATTATGCACGTAATTAGTACAATGAAGTTTTTCACCAAAGCTTAAAAAAAGATGTGTCATACAAGTTAATTTCATAAATTTTTCTCTATTTTTTGCATCAGAATATTTAAATAAATCTACAGCACTCGTACCTCTACTAGATGATGTGTATCTGGCCATTTGAGTTTGCGTCGTATCAAGTCCAAGTTCAACCGCATGATTTCTTTCCATGTGCTTGATCATATTGCCGTATCCACCAGAAAATTTGTAGGAAACCCCACAATGGTTGCATACTGCTCTTGAACCTTTATCGGTATCGTCTAAATGAAAATGAATTTTGAAAACATCCGAGGAATGAGACTTAACTTCTCTTCTCCGTGATTATGAACCGACACTAGAGCCGCTCTCTTGGGTTGGCATATTTGACATTATGTTATCAGATGAGCTTGCCATTTTTTGTTTAAGAAATGAGTAAGAAGAATAAGAAAATTGAGAATGATAATAACTAATTTGTTATTATAAATGAGAGAATTGAAAATAAGAGAATTGTAGAAATTGAGAGAGTTGAGAAATTGGTGTGTTGAAATAATGAAAAATGACCCATATTTATAGAATTTTAGAATCTTACGATTCCGGTTGGAACCGCTGAAACTGTTCGGTTCCAGCGGTTCCAACCGATTCGGTTGGTGGTCGAACCCTAACCGAATCGGTCCTTTACGATTCTGGTTCCAACCGGTTCGATTTCGGTTCCGATCTGAAACCGTGGCCGGGTCTACGTGGGAGCTTGAGGCTTGTTAAAACTTTAATTTGCCCCACATCGGTTAGATAGGAACACAAACTTGCATATAAAAGTTGCTGGCAAATTTGGCTACTTACTATTTCGGCCTAAGTGGGCTTTTGTTTTAAGCGGCCCGAATATTGGCCTTTTAGTATTAAATATTTTTTAACAATTTAATCATCAATTAATTATAAAATTTTAATAAAAATTTGACTCCTGTAAGACTCGGGCCTGCTCACCGGTTTAACAGGTTTGAAAAATCATTGATATTTTAATATTTTTTTATCTCATTTTAATTCCATTTTGTGTCTTTATCATTGCTGAATCCGGTTGAATCTTTAATCCCGTTGGTAAGAGGTGAGAAAGCCAATGCATTTAATGATAACGAGTGGATAAAAAAAATATAAAAATTTTACGGATATCAAAGCATCATTTTTTGAAATTGTTTGGATGTTATCAAGTTTAAATATATTTTTACAAATTTACCCTTATCTACTCACAATATGCGAAATGTTATACTTATTAAAGGGGAGGTAAGTGATTATAGATGTATATATTCTTTCTCTGTGTAATTAGGTGATACCTCAGGGGTTGATATGTAAAAATAACCAAAACCTTGTATGCCCCGGAAAAAAGGGAAGGTGAAATAACCAAGCTGGCAGGATCATAATTCATAGTTTAACGTGTCAGATCAGGACTTGTCAACTTAGATATCTTTGTCCCCAATATTGTATTTTAGCAGAAGAGATGCTACACGTGTCACTTGTGCGAGTTACCGTGGGGTGACATCTTCATCACAAGTTTCCAATATCTGGTGGACTCATTCGGACTTGAGTTAGTAGATTTGACCAAAGTTCGGTTTTGCCCGATTTCGATTTGGGAATCCAACTGGAGTTATTGAAATCTAACGATTTTAAATGATGGAACCAGAACCTTATGATTTGTTTAAATCGTATGGTTTCACCAGTTGGAATCGTCAGTAGCCGTTGGGCCTGATTTGTGTTTGCAAGGAGTCGTTGCAACGGCTCCCTGTAATTGTAATTTTAATTTTAATTTTTTAAATTTATTTATTTTTTGTTAAATTTCTAAATTATCCTTAATAATATTAATAAAACGACTAGTTTTATGGACAATTTAGGCATTACAAAATTAACCAAAAAATCTATAAATACCCCCATATTTCATTTTTTTCTACGCACCAACATTTTCTATCGTTCTCTCAATTCTCTTAATTCTCTCAAATATTCTCAAATTCTCTTAATTTTCAATTATCCAATTGTCTTAATTTTATAATTCTCCAATAACTAGAAAAAAAATGGCAACCTCATCTGACAACACCAATGTCCCGACCCAAGAAAGCGGCCAAAGTGTCGGTATCAATAATACATGAAGAAGAGAAGTTAAGTCTCGATTTTCTAATATTTTCAAAATTCAATTTCATTTAGACAACACTGAAAATGATATTAAAGAGCAATATGCAACTACTGTGGCGTATCTTACAAATTTACTGGCAGTTATGGCAATATGAACAAGCGCTTGGATAGATATCATGCCTCTGAAATCAGACTTGATATAACACAAACTCAAATGAACAGGTACGCTTCATCTAGTAGAAGTACAAGTTTTTTAGATTTATTTAAATATTTTGATGCTAAAATAGAGAAAATTTTGATAAATTTATTTGCATGACACATATTTCTTTAAGTTTTTGGTGAAAAATATTTTACTAATTGTTTTCGAAATATTTTAAATCCTACTGACTGTAAAATGCCTAGAAACTCTACAAAATGATACATTTTAAAATTATACAAAGATGTTAAAATTATTTTAAATAAATTATTTAAAGATGTTTAAGGTCATGTTTCTATTTGTTCTAATATTTGGAGTGACTATTGGCAAATACACTCATACATTGGTGTGACATGTCATTAGATTGATGCATCATGGAACAAGCAAAAACGACTAATTGCATTTAGAATTTTTGATGAGCAACATACTACGCATAATATTTATATAATGATTAAAGTAATTTTTAATAAATATGGTTTAATAGGTAAAAATTTAACAATTAATTTTGACAATGCATCTGTAAATATTACATTAATTAGAGTTTTAAAAGAAATACTACATTAATTAATGAGTATGTCAGTAGATACAACTTGCAATCATGCATTATGACAATCTAGTAGCCAACTTGTACCTCCCGAAATTGGATAATTATTTAACAGCAAATTTGAGTTTTCTTCTGAAAGTTTTGTAGGTAATAATTTTCAAGTACTTGATTGGTGGCAACGACATCAAAATATATATTATGTTCTATCGATTATTGCTAAAGAAGTGCTGGCAGAACCTGTTTCCATAGTTGCGGTTGAACAAACCTTCAGCTTAGGAGACAATATTTTGGAAGCGATAGGGTCTTCCTTACATCTAAGCACCTTAGAAGTAACAACATGAGTCGACAATTGGACTTGATCTGATCTAAGACAACAAGAAGATACCCCCGATGATTTTGAAGACTTGTTCGACAATTACGGAAGCTGAACGAGAGATGAAGGATTAACAGTATGAACATATAATGATGATGAGTAATAATTGTAATGAAGTTAACTATATAAAAAATACAATGGAACTACGTGAGTTTTGATTCATCTCACCACAAAAGGATACGTAGGCAGCTTGAGTTTTTATAAATTTAAGTTCAACCTCTTTATTTTATTTTTAATTTAATATAACAAAATTAAAATTAATAAATTTTTATTATTATATTTATTTGGTAATATCTCATTTCTATTTTTTTAAAATTAATTTTCTCTTTAATTAAAATTAAATTTAATTAACATTTGAACAGGAACCGTCCGGTTGGGTTTCAGTCATATTCCGGATCACAGTTCCACAAGGTTGGAACCGTGAACCTTCCGGTTCGGTTCCAGTTTGGAACCTAACCAAACATCTGGCTGGGTCTAGAGTTAGGTTTGAGAGAAAATCTTAAATAAAATTACTGTGGTGATTGGAAAATCGACTTGAATAAAATTTTGGTCAGATTTAGGATGATATGTTAGGGATTTTAAAAATCAATAGGATTCGGAACGAAAAAAATCATCATGAATATCAAAATTTAGCCTAAAAAATCTCGAATCTCGATCGAGATTTGATTCGAGATTAAGGATGATATCTCGTCTCTAATTGAAGAAATTATTGAGATTCGGGACAGGATGAGACCCAATCAATATGAGATGTCTCGATTCTCATCTATTGATAGAGTGTGTGGGATCTCAGTCAGGGACTTAGTTTCGGTACTGATTGAACTTTCTAGTAAGCTTTTTATAAATTATGGATAGTTATTAGATAATAATTTAAATGTAACTGAATCTTAATATTGCATTACTACTAAAGTATGCATGACATAAGATTATGAAAAGTTTAATACAATTGAACTTTTTTTTTTGAAATCGTTGGAAATCTCACTGTCAAACCAATCCTTACGGGTTTAAACGGAGTAGGTAAAATCTCCGGCTGTTCCAGACTTTTATAAGAAACGCATTCCCTGGATTCATACCCAGGACCTGAAGGTCAGACCCTCAACCATATACTACCAAGCCACGTTTCTTAGGGACTACAATTGAACTTAATTAGCACTGGATCCGAAATTCCTAAGTGAGAGAGCTCAAAGAGGATATTCAAAAATTCCAATAACATTAAGACACGTCTTTTTATCTTTCATTTTGTATTTTTTGATAACTTTGCTAAATGTTAGTAGTTTCAATTTGTATGATATATACACTTTTTAGCTGAAAACATTATCTCCAAAAAATTACAAATTTGGAGAAAGACGTGGCCACCCTATTTGCCCAACACTAGCACTGACAATGGTATCCACACTTCTAATGATCCCACTCCCTGCTTAAAAATGTAGCTATAGCATTAGAATTTGGAAGAAAAATTTACTGAAACTAGCTTAAGAAGTTAAAAATGGCTCAAACTATGCTGCTCATGTCAGGGGTTTCCAGTAGCCATGCAGGAAACTTGAAAAAGGACTCTTTAATCACATTTCAAACTCAGAGATTGAGGCCTAAGCCATTCTCTCATCTTATGTTCAATCCACACTCTAATGATTCATTAGCTGCTTCATCATCTAAGGCTTTTACTACTCTTGCTCTGTTCAAATCAAAAACCAAAGCCCTTCCCAAGAAGGTTTAATTAATTTTGCTTTTCTCGTTTTGTTGTTAATTGTTTTTTTTTTTTTTTTTGGATGTGATGTGATTGTTATTTGTGTATATGATTGTGTACAGGCTGCTCCGAAGCCAAAAGTTGAAGATGGTATCTTTGGAACCTCTGGAGGAATTGGTTTTACAAAGCAAAATGAGCTCTTTGTTGGTCGTGTTGCCATGCTTGGCTTTGCTGTGAGTATTTCTTGAAGGGTTCTAGGCTTTGTTTGGTATCTAACTTTGCTTTGAAAGTTGAGTTGAATGAAAAGTTAGGAATCCTTGGGCTTTTGTTAATTTGCAAGTAATGTTTTTGTGTAGGCTTCGTTGTTGGGTGAGGCAATAACTGGGAAAGGGATTCTATCTCAGTTGAATCTGGAGACTGGGATTCCAATCTATGAAGCAGAGCCACTACTTTTGTTTTTCATCCTCTTCACTTTGCTTGGAGCCATTGGAGCATTAGGTGACCGTGGCAGATTTGTTGATGACCCTACTGATCCTACTGGCCTTGACAGAGCTGTCATACCTCCTGGCAAAAGCTTCAGATCAGCACTGGGTCTCAAGGAAGGAGGTATTTTGCATTTCTTTCTTGTCTCTCAATCTTTAATTTAAGACTATAATCCAATGGAACCATATATGGCTCAAATTGCCTCGATTCGAACTATATACACAGCTTTCTTATTTTTTATGCAATCAATAATTTGCTATATAATAAAGCTGTGTGGGTTGGGCTGGACACAAACCTTGTCCACTAGAATACCGCTGGAATCCTACACAATTAACGATTTGCTATGGAGTTGAATTCGACAATCATTATATGTATTAGCTACAATTCTCTTGAAGTTGCTTTCATGATTTGAATTGATTTTGATATATATGTTGTTGTTTGAATGTGGAAGGTCCAATATTTGGATTCACAAAGGCAAATGAGTTATTTGTGGGAAGATTGGCTCAGTTGGGTATTGCATTCTCTTTGATTGGAGAAATTATAACAGGGAAAGGAGCTCTGGCACAACTTAACTTTGAGACTGGAATCCCCATTAGCGAAATCGAACCACTTGTGTTGTTCAACATTATCTTCTTCTTCATTGCTGCTTTGAATCCTGGAACTGGTAAATTTGTTACTGATGAAGATGATGAAGACTAGATGAATTAAGCTTCTTTGTTGTTTATGAAAAACTTTTAAATTTTGTTTGTGTTATAAATAATTCTCTCTCTCGGTGTCACATGAAATCCATGTACTGCACATCACATGTGATTTGGTGTAGGGTTCAGAATCTGATCTTCAGGTCTTGAGTTCGAATCCAATGAATGTGTTTCTTGTAAGAATATGGGACAACCGGAGATTTTACCTGCCCTGCTTAAGCCTGTAAGGGATGATTTGGCGGTGAGATTTCCAACGATTTAAAAAAACAAAAGTGTTCGCACATCACATTTTATTCTTTTGGTCCTTGTGGGTTGGTTTTGAGAGAAAAATGGCACATAGATTGGGTATTTGAAAATTTTGGGATAATCGAAATTAAAATTGAAATTAATATATAATATCTAAGTGAGCTTATAAAGCTGAGTTGAGTTCTTTTTATAAATTGTGATTAATAGTTATTGAATATTAATTTATATGTAACTAAATCTTAAGTGTATATTATTATTAAAGCACGTATAATAGAAAATTATGAAAATCTTAACACATCCCGACTCAATATTGGATCTAAATTCAAACTTATATGGACTTCAAGTCTTAGATTCGAGTTTCAACCTAAATATGTACATCCAAATAACCAACATCCGTGTTTTCGTATTGATTAGAGTCGTGTACGCCAACAACCGCGGAAATGGAGAGGCTTCCTCAGGGAACAAAATCATAGGCTAGACTGGACAACCCATTCATCAAAGCAAATAAATGTGCCATGTTGATGTAGGAGATTTATCTCCTTCATTAAACACCATTTTATAAATAAATTATAAAATTTTATAATAAGACTGTTTGTATTTGATCAGTTTTGTTATAAGAGTTGGATGAAAAGGAGAAATCTTACCCACTAAACTTCATTATTTATCTTTATTATTATTCAACTCGCGTGACCGAGATTGCAAAAGCATTATAACCAGTTGAGCTATGCCCACGAAGCATTTAAATGCCAAATATAACCTTACTAAACTAGATTATTACTAAATAGCCCACCTAAATGTAAATAACCAATATTTTATTTTGTGATTTTATCCCAAAATATTTGGAGCTGGTGGACTGAGACAGGGGATTGAGATTCATTTTGTGTGCCGAGGCCTTCTCTTATTTACTACATAAAGCTGTTAGGGGGAAACAAATCTCAAGGATAAAATTTAGAAATAACCTCACCCTCCCTCATCTTTTGTTTAGTGTTTTCTCAAGCCTCCACTGTTTGAGTGTTCTCATTTGAAAGAGGTATTCGATTGGGCGGATTTTCAATTTCAGGAAATCATCCCTCATGTTCAGCCCTAACATAGTAGCAGCAGATGTCCAAACGATCAAGGAAATATTCAGACTTGACACGGCTGCCCACTTTGAAAAGTATCTAGGGTTACCATCCATGATAAGCAGAAATAAGAAATGCCTCTTTTCCGGTAAACAGAGGATCTTTGATAGGTCAAGCACTGGAAAATCAATCTCTTTTCAAATGGAGGAAAGGAAATACTTATCAAGGTTGTTGCCCAAGCCATTCCTTCATACGCCATGTCTGTTTTCAAGGTCCCGACCAGCCTGTACGAGGAAATATAAAGGAAACTTACGAATTTGTTTCAGAGAGATCGTGAAACTAGGCTTCCAAAGCCTTTCCAGAATTGAGATCACTCAAGTAATATCATCGATATGGCCATGTTGGCAAGCTAGAAACGAGAATTTGTTTCAAGGCATTATGAAAGAAGCCTGAGAGTGTTTAGAAAACCACACTATTTTGAGTGGTGAGAGTCTGTCATTTATATAGGATTACAAATGGAACAATGAAATTAATGTACATAAATACTGATTACATAATAGAGGAAAGATAGGTGGGACAAACTCCTATGATTGAGGGTTAATGAATGCATATATGGTATGTCAAGGAATGCATATATGGTAAGCCTTATATTAAGGAGAGGAATCCTCAACACCCCCCCGCAAGCTAAGCGTCGGATTGGAGCAGAGTGAAGCTTGAACCGAAAAAACTGAAAGAGAGGCCGAGAAACACTTTTGGTGAATATATCAGCAATCTGTAAGTGAGAGGGCACATACTGAGTGCGAATTTTACCATTAAGAACGAGCTCACGGAGAAAATGGTAGTCTAACTCAACATGTTTGGCTCGCTTGTGAGAGACGGGGTTGGAGCTCAAAAAATTGCACTTTTGTTGTCGCAAAGAAGAATAGGCTGCTGGGGAAGAGAGACTCGAAGGTCACGAAGAAGATATGTGATCCAAAGAAGTTCAGTGGCAGTGAGAGCTAGGGCACGATACTCAGATTCACAACTTGAGCGAGAAACAGTAGGTTGCTTCTTGGCACTCCACGAAACCAAGTTGTTCCCCCAAAAAATAGAGTAACCAGAAGTGGAGCGACGAGTGTCAGGGCAACCTGCCCAGTCGGCATCAGAGTAAGCAACTAAAGCATTAGAAGTATCAGATGGGCGAAAGGTTAGGAGGCCAAATTCAGTGTGCCCTTAACATATCGAAGAATGTGTTTCACAGCATGGAAATGATCTTCAGTTGGAGAGTGCATAAATTGACTAACAGAGTTGACAGCATAAGCAATATCAGGGCGCGTGATAGTCAAATACTGGAGGGCGCCGACCAGAGAGCGGTAAAGAGTAGGATCCGAAAATAGGGGGCCATCAAAGACAGATGTTGAGAGACAATCATGGGTGTGTGAACAGGCTTGCTGTCTAGTAACTGGGCTCGTGTGAGAATGTCCCGTGCATATTTGAGCTGACTGAGAAAAAGCCATTGGTGGTGGAAGTGGCTTCTAAACCCAGGAAGTAACTGAGAGAACCCAAATCCTTTGTAGCAAATTCAGAGTAAGCTTACGAGTAAGTTTGTCCAGAAGGGAAGAATTGTTTCCTGTAATAATGATGTCATCCACATAAAGGAGCAAATAAATCATATCAGACTGCTTGTGAAAGACAAAAAGTGATGTGTCAGCATGACTGGAAGAGAAACCAAGTTGAAGAAGAAATGAGCTGAATCGTTGAAACCAAGCCAGCAGGGAGCTTGTTTGAGACCGTAAAGTGCTTTCTTCAACTGACAAACATGATTGGGAAATCGAGGGTCAATGTACCCGGGAGGCTGTTCCATGAAGACCGTTTCAGTGAGATGGCCATTAAGAAACGCATTTTTCACGTCAAGTTGGCGAAGGGGCCATTTGTTGGTTACAGCAAGAGATAGTACAACACGAACAGTAGTGGCCTTGATAACTGGGCTAAAAGTATCAGTGTAGTCGAGACCAGGTATCTGTGTATAGCCTTTGGCAACAAGGCGGGCTTTGAGACGCTCAATGGATCCATCAGGCAAGTATTTGGTTCGGAATACCCATTTAGAGCCCACAATGTTGGTTTTAGCGGGTCGAGGGACCAAAATCCAAGTATGATTATGTTGCAGTGCCTGAATTCTCATCATAGCGGTTAGCCAAGCAGGATTCTTAGCAGCAGATTTGAATCCTTTGGGCTCAGTGGAGGCAAGTAGAGCTGAGAGAAGACCGGATGAGCCAAAAAAAGCAAGGTTCGCCGGGTGGCGAGGTTTGAAACACCCGGCTTTGGCTCGTGTAACCATAGGATGAAAAGCCAGCGGGGGAGCAGCAGTGGAGGCAGGATTTGACGATTCGGTAGGGCGCTCCAGCGAAGCAGAGCTAGGGCCTGAGCACGGTAAGCAGAGCTAGGGCCTGCAAAAGAATGATTTTCCTGCAAAGACTCATGCACATGGTCAGAGCAAAGACTACACGAATTAGAACCTGATTGTGTAATGTGCTGGGAATGGGGCGCAGAGAAGGGCGGGAGTGTGTTTGTAGGGGAAACACGAGGTTCTAGAAAATTTGAAAATTGGAGGGACGAAATGGGCTGAGCCTGTGATGTATTATGGAATGGAAAGTGAGTCTCGTCAAACTGGGCATGACGGGTGAAATATATTCGTGAGGTGGCAGGATCAAGACAACGAAACCCTTTATAAGAAGTGTTGTAACCCATAAAAATGCAAGGAGTACTACGTGGGGAAAATTTGTGAGGCATATAATCTCGTAAGCAAGGATAAACACGACAACCAAACGGATGAAAGTTTTCATAATTGGGAGAAGAACCATATAGAAGCTCAAAGGGGGACTTACCTCCAAGAAGTGGTGTTGGCAAACGGTTGATGATGTATGCTGCAGTGCTAAAGGCATCAACCCAGAAACGAGGTGGAGTGTGAGAGTGAAAAAGGAGGGCTAAACCAGTTTCAGTCACATGACGATGTTTGCGTTCTGCACGACCATTCTGAGCGGGAGTATATGGACAAGAGAGTTGATGATGAATACCAGTATTATGAAGATGAGTTTTAAAACAATTGCTGGTGAATTCAGCACCACCGTCACTTTGAAATATTTTTATACGAGCAGAATGTTGATTTTCCACAAATTTTTGAAATTGGATAAAAGTCGCATAAAAGTCAGATTTGTATTTTAATGGATAAAGCCAAGTGAATCGTGAATAATCATCAATAAATAAAACATAGTAGGTAAAACTCAAATTAGATTTTATGGGTGAAGGACCCCATATATCACAATGAATAACATCTAAAATATGCGATGATCGACGTTCACTACGAGAGTAAGGTAAACGATGATTCTTAGCAAGTTGACATGTATGACATAGTGCAGGAGATGGTAATAAAGAGGTAAGATAAAGTTGTCCTTTTTTATTTAAAAGAGAAATAACATAATGATTCACATGACCAAGACGAGCATGCCATAAATCATACGAAGCATGAAGTGATTTATTTTTAAGAACAGAGATAAAAGCGGAATTTCCGCGCTCTAGCACATATAAGCCTCCATCTCGTTTACCGGTTGCCACCACCCTTCCTGTTTGGCGATTCTGAACAGTGAAAAATTCATTAGTAAAAATAACTGATAAGGGAAAATCATTTGTTAATTTGCTAATAGACAAAAGATTTTTCGTGAGGCGAGGGACAACCAAAACATCTAAGAGATGAAGATTTGGTGAATGAGAAATTTTACCAGTGTGAGTAATAGGCAGAGATGCACAATTTCCAACAATTACACAATCCTTACCCGTGTAGTTAGTGGACTGATCCAAGTTGGATTGGGCTGGAGTCATATGGGCCGAAGCTCCTGTGTCCAAGTACCAGTCAGAGGCATCGCTATCGGAGACAGCACATGAAGCGTTGAAAGCTTCTGCAATTTGGGCTGAGTGGTCGTGGTGTTGCCGATCATAGCGATTCTTACATCGATCAGCATAATGCCCTTCCAAGCGACAGATCTGGCAACGTGGTGGTCGGCGACCGTGAGAGGGTTGAGCACGACCAGTGCCGAGAGTAGACGGCTCATGGCTGGGACCATTGCCGTGACCACGCTTGGGGCGATGAGATCCTCTGCTTCGTTGATAAGAGCCACGGTGAGCAGTGAATGCTGCAACAGGAGGCGCCGGCGTCTCAAGAGACTTTTGAAAAAGTTCAAAGCTTTCAGCCTTGGACACGAGATCCGGGAAGCAGGGGAGAGGCGTTTGCGCCATCTGGGCAGTAGAGAAACTGGAGAAATCAGCTCCAAGGCCACGAAGAAACCAGTGAACTTTGTCGGTGCCATCAACAGGACGACCAATGGCATGAAGTTGATCGCAGATGGCCTTAAAAGCACGAGCATAGGAAGTGACGGGACGAGTACCACGCTTCATCAATTGGAGGTCATCTTTAAGGCGTATTTCACGGGCTTTGGAACGGTGGCTAAATGTGTTTTCAAGAGCGATCCAGACTTCGCGGGATGTGGAGAGACCGACGGCTTCAGCCATGGCTTCCTCTGTGAGAGATGAGAGGAGAAGGCTGAGCAGCGTTGATCAGTGGCCTTCCATGTTAAATGGGAGGGATTGGGTGTTGCAGATGCAGGGGAGTCAAATGAAGGTGGTGGCGTAAGGGTGCCGTCCACATGGCCGAGTAGGCCTTGGCTCTCAAGGAGGGGAAGAAGTTGGCTCTTCCATAATAGGTAGTTGGAGGAGGAGAGTTTAATGGTAACCATGTGTATCATGGTGTTGAAGGGAAGAAGGGTAGAAGAGGATTCAGAGGCCATTGGGATCTTGGGATATTAATCCTAATTAGGCTGATACCATGAGAGTGTTTAGAAAACCACACTATTTTGAGTGGTGAGAGTCTGTCATTTATATAGGATTACAAATGGAACAATGAAATTAATGTACATAAATACTGATTACATAATAGAGGAAAGATAGGTGGGACAAACTCATATGATTGAGGGTTAATGAATGCATATATGGTATGTCAAGGAATGCATATATGGTAGGCCTTATATTAAGGAGAGGAATCCTCAACAAAGCCACCCATCCATATTACAGCCAAAGCAGTTTCTGCCTGCAACAGTTTCGAAATGCAGAAGGATCCAATGAAGCTGAGCAATATAATATAACTTGGGTGGCTCCAACAACAAACGGAATTAAAGTTAATATAGACAGACGCAGCTATTCAGAAGTATGTTGGGGACATTGAATATGCTGAAGCAGATGCTCTACTTCTGGGAATTCAATATGCTAAGGAGGTGAGAGTCTCCTCTTTACCCGATTACTTTTGAATCTGATGTCAAAACTTTGATAAGCTTGGTACAAACTACAAAGGAAGACTACAGAGATCATTTGGATTTTACACGAAATCCGCCGTGAAATTTCCAAATGAATTATTATCGTGTTCATTTTAGATTTCGTGCCGGTAATTAAATTGCTCATAGGTTAACTAGAATTGCTTATTAAAATAATGTTTCAGGACTATGGGAGGGGATCTTTCCCTCTTTTATCTCCTGTAATCTTGTCTTTTTTTTTTTTTTTTTTGATTACAATATAAATCTACAGATATATAATCTGAAATCTACTGGAATATTGAATACAAATATTGAAGTACATCCAGAATTCTACGACGACTACTAGAGACGAAACATCAACTCCCACTCAAATATGGGGAGAAATCTCCACACTCTCAAATTGAGAGAAATAAATTTTGACTCCCTGCCACTGCAGGGAGTCGGACTTGTGCTCTCCCATTGGGGAGAGCACAAGTCCACCACCGGGCCAAGAGCCCAGTGGCCTGTAATCTTGTCTTTGATCAATGAATTTTATTTCTTTTCAAAAAAATAATAATAATAATATATCGGTGGATTATTTTGTGTGGGTAAGGAGTACATTACTTTAGGGAGTTTGACAATTGAAACCAAAATTCCCATTTTATAAACCCTTTAAACCTCATTACCCCCACTCAAACATTAAGGACTCTCCTAAAACAAAACTAAAATTTGTGTCCTTAACCATCGTTTTTCAAAATCTAACGGCTCCAAATGTTATTACCCCATTAATTGTTTGATAAATGATATAATTAATATCAAGCAATAAAAAGCTCAAACCAGTTGTTAGAAAAAAAAATCACTTAAGCCACTTATAAAACTTATTATTACAATCTACATAAATATTACAATTAAGATATATTTCCTTATATATATATATATATATGAAAAAATATCGACCAATTTAAATTTTTTTAGTTATAAAACAGGTGGTGAATTTGACCCATGCCTGATGCCCACTCTCCATACTATTTGATACAAATAAAAAAAAATTGATTGGGACTTTTTTCATCATCTTATTTTTTATTTTTCAAAAAATTAAAATTAAGGGAAATTGTCAATTTTTTTCATTTGATAAATGATGTCAGCTCAGATAAAAATAGATGATTTTACTTAAATTAAATAGATAATTTATTAACTTTTTCATTTTATCCGAATGAAAAAAATAAATAAATATGAAATCACAATTAGAAAAGAGAAGAATGTTAAAAGTAAACTTTCAATAAATTACAGGTGGACCATACCATAGTATCCCTAAAATTAAAAATAAAAATAAATGATAATTAGAAGGTCCATTGTTTCCGTTATAAGCAAGAAACGAATAGAAGAAAGAGCCAGGCACCTCCGCTCTAGACTCTCTCTTTCATCTGCAAAATCTATAAGAAGCAGTTAAACTCACCCGACTCGGACGGTCACACGTTTCTCACCAACCACTTAACGGCTGCCACCTCACTTCGTGTTCTTATTCTAAATCAAAACACAAGTGGGGTTATTGTTTGTTCAGTCTTAAGCTTCTGCTACAGTGCACGATCAGAGCCTTTGATTTGACCGACGGAAAAAGAAATTAATGGATAAATCTGTTTTTGATAATGGGAATCATCATCACCCCTTTTCGTCTTCGGCTTCTCAAAGACCTGTTAGCTACAGGTTTCCTCTCTCTTTTTAACTCTTATTTATTTTCTAATTTATACTATTGGGTTGTTGTTTCCTTGGATTTTATTGAGTAACTTTTTATTTTTATTCTTTAATCTGTTTTGTCCAGTAATTTGGGGGCTGTTTGGATGGATAATTTTGTGTAATAGCTTAACTAAATAAAATTAGATTAGAGGAATGGCTATGCTGATGACAAATTCACCAAATTTATGCATATTTAGTGATTGAATTGAAGTTTGGAACAGCCAATGTGAAGGAAGTAGTTTCTTTTTGTGAATATTCTTTGGTGGCAGATGAAGAAGGATTACCCACTTAAAAGTTTTTTACTGGTTGTGAAATGATTTTAGCTAATCGGTCTGAGTACTATGATTGAAAAACAGATTGGGTAATTTAGTAGTTTTGAATTTTGATTAAACTCTCTCTTTAGTTTTAGATTGTTTGAAATTTGTGATTAAGCTCGATTCAGTGGTTGTGATGATCTTGTAAAACTTTGGAAAGGTTGCTATTGGATTCTTTTTAGTCTAAGAAAGCATTAAAGGCTGCTTTGGATGTGGGAGCTCGTTTCTTTCTATGGGGCTTATGTGAAAAACGGCAGATACATTTAATACGGTGTTGAGAATTTCAAGTGGGATGTTTGAAGATGTCATTTTGTTTAACTGATCTATAAAGTATAATTGTTTGTTTCTTGACTACCCTAGTGACATTTTAGATTTGTAGCTTAAGATGTTATACAAAGCAAATTTGGAGTCATTCAATGGTTATGGGCTTTTTCGAGATTCCCGAAAAATGGATCCATTAACTTTTTGATGACTTTGGAGAGGAGCCTAGCCATTGTGTCTTCGATAGGCTCTGTGTTAGACTGGTAGCTATTTGGTTTGTCTATACTCTATATATTAGGATTAGGTTGTTTTGAATGGCTGAGTAACACCTGTTAGATATGAGCTTGGGAATTTAAAGTGTAATAACTTAATGTTGCAGTATAGTTTGTGTGATAAAAAAAAAGGATTTGCATATCTAATCTTCTTGCTGACCAACTATGTAAAATGAAATGGAAAGTCTAAATCTCCAAGAAATGTCAAGTTTTAGCATAAAATAGGTATTTTAAGTGAAATGCAATGTATTGGCTGATTTAGGCTTTTGCAATTGGGTGCCGTAAGGCAAACCACCTTTCTCTTTTTGGCCAAGCAATGGCCATTTTGTTTAGATTTTGTAATTTAGAAACAAATATTTTATGTTCTGTAGCAGTATTGTCCTGAAAAGGGTAGTGTTACACGTCTCTCTTGTTTACTGATAAATTGATAATTCTATTAAGTGTAGGGTGTTTTTTTTTTTTTGAGTTGATAGTAACATGTAATTTATTCAATAGACTGCAGCATCCACTCGACAACATTAAATTAATTCCTGTCAACTGGGATGAAAATTTTGTTAACAAGAAAAATAATATTACACTTTTGAAAATTCTAATAATCATATTGAATATTTTGCAATTAATCCATAACTATGTAAATATACATTTCTTTCAAATGAAAAATATCAACTACCTGTAACAAAATTGGACTTGTCACTTGATATATGCTTCTATTTGGACTTATATGCAACTTTTTGATATTCTTGGCTCTCATCTTCCCTTGTTTTGATGTTATCAATTAAAGGCAAGTTGGGGAATCCGAATTTTATTGTTGGACTTTGATGCTTGATTGGACCACTTTGGAAACCACATGGAATTGATCATTTTCTGTTCCCACAGCATCTGAGTGCACACACTTTTCATTTTCCCATTGAGATTGCTTTCATTAAATTCAATTTTCTCACATTCATTGTAAAGAAGGGAAACGAATTTCAGCAATTAATCCTAAGGCATCTAATGATATCCTTAAATTCAAATCTATATCCAACGTGTCACCTTACCTTGTGATTATGATGCCTTTCTTGCTAATATCTTATTGTCTAAAGGGAGAAAAGTAAGAGCGATTGAACTCGTGTTTCTTCCTTCGGGTGACTGGTAGACTGAGTTACAATTGCCAAGAAGAATGGGGCATTGTAGATTGAATTTTCTTTAATCTTGATTATATTTCTGGAGATAGAACATGACAGTGGTTTTTTCATGCAGCTGTGGTTCTTGTGGGTATGAGCTAAACCTCAGTTCTTGTAATAGGAACATCTCAACTATTGGATCAAAATATGGAAAATCCATGAAGCGGGGGATCATGTCATTCTTAGACATAGACGAGAGCAGATTTACTCAGGTTGATGAGTTGCAATGCATACCCCACTTTTCCAAAAACTCGTGGGGCTTTTTCCGCCATAGAACCAAACTTCTTTGCCGCAAGTGTGGTAACCCTATTGGAATTTCTTATGATGACAAAACCTTAGCATACCCACCTATATCTGATTCAACCTCAGTCCATGGTGCTTCAGGTGGCAGAAAATATGATGTTAGAATACGTGCCTTACAACCTTCATCTGGTGAGGAATCTGGCATTCCACTCTTCTCATGATAAATTGGATTGAGCTTCTTCATCACTATGCTAAGAATTATCTGCCACTAAGTCGTGTATAGATGTTTTTGAGTCCTTTTGTTTTATATTTTTTTCATCACCTATATTTTATTTTCTAGTCTGGTCAATTTGATAGTTTCTACCCGTCAAATTAAAATCGCGGTTTCATTGATTAGCATAAGCTTTTGCAGCAATTTTCTTCTTTTACATGAGCATTAGGTTTTGGACTATGGCAAACTCATGACCTTGCAACTTAACATCTGGTAATCCTATAGAATTAATAACTAATTGTACTGTCTTGGGGGATCCATTAATCACCAATTACTCGTGTGAATTTTGTAGCCTAGCCTATTATTTTGCTTGTTTGACATTTAAAACCATTTGGTAGAGAAAGATTGATGAGTTGATGGGGATGTCTTACATAAGTTTTTCTCGTATAATACACTCTGACGTTTAAGTCAAGTTTTCAGTTAAAAAATTATAGAAAAATGAACTTAGACCTAATTTTAATAATCTCAGGATTCCCACTCAAATCTCCTGAACCAATTTGGCCTTATGGAAAGAAATCCTACAACATTAAATAAATATTTTAAAGTCGAAATTGAATAGTGACAATCTCATTTTCATTCTAGTTTAAAATTGAATTTTCATTTAGTCCACCTATATATATAAAAAAAAAAAAAAAGTAAATTTACATGGCAAAATGTAATAATTACATACATACCATCTAGGAAAAAAATACAACAGCGTCATGTGCGTTATTAGTACAGTGTCACGCCAAATTGACATAGGGAATAGTTGGAGATCAATCATGCGTCAATCCCTTGCTAAACTGTTTGGAGTCCAAAATTAGTTTTTTTTTTTCCTCAAACATTAAATTTAAAAATAAAAGTCTCACAAAATTTAAAGTATTTCATGAAAAATTATTTATTATTAATTTACAAATCATAAGTTTTAAAACAAGTACAATTATCGATATGTTTCGATGAAAAAATGGGTCAAAATGATTCTTATATTCATAAGAGATTGATAATTTCAAATTGGACATTTTCAAACACTTATATCTCTTTCATCCGAACTTGAAATCATAAATTGTAAAATTCTACATACATTTAACATTCATATATATAATTTTTATCAAAGAATCTCTCCGAAATTCAGACTTCTTTAAGATCAAAATTAGCTCTAAAGAGAACCTCTATTTGGATTAATAATAATTTCCCAAGTTATATTCGTTCATAAGAGTAAAAAATACCAAATTAATACTTAAGACAAAATTAATTAAGATCTAGTCCTTTATAATAATAAGTTATGGTAAACTGAACTATTTAATAATTTATAGTTTATATATTAGTATAAAATTATTATCTATCTATCTATATTTTATATATATATGAAAGTTAAATATTTTAAGTCTCCTCATCGCGCCACATGGCGGCTTATATTAAATTAATAAATATATTAAATAAAAATCATATTACAATAAAATACATATTATAATTTAATAAGAATTCTATTATAACAAGAAAACATATTATAATATCCTATTAAAATTAAAAAAAAAAACACTATTACATTATTTACAATTAACCTAATCTCTACAATTAATTTTTTGATATTAAATTATAAAATTAAAATATATCTATATTTATTTTTTATTATTAAATTATAAAATTAAAATAATAAATAATTAACATAAGAAACCTATTACAATATAAAAATATAATCTACTATTAAAGTAAGAAACATATTAATTTAATTTAATTAATTAATTAATATTTTAATTTATTATGATTAAATTATAAAACTAAAATAAAGAAACTTATTATAATAAGAAAACATATTATAATCTATCATTAAAATAAAAAAAATTATGTGACACTTAATCTCTATAATTAACCACTACAAATTTTTTTATTAAATTATAAAATTAAAATATATGTACAATTAATTATTTATTAAATAAAAAATTAATTATAATAAAATATATATTATAATTTTGTAAGAACGCTTTTATAATTAGAAAACATGGTATACTATCATTTTTCAATTAAAAACCACTATTAGATTATAAAATTAAATTAATAAATCTATAAAATAAGAACTTTATTATAACAAGAAAATATATTATATTATCCGATTAATTTTTGAATAATATCACATATAATCCGACAAATAATATATATAATATAAAGTTAAGTATTTTAAAACTTTTTCATCGCATCACATAACACTTAATCTATAAAATTAAATTTTTTTATTACCTATTATAATAGGAAAATGTATATTATAGTCTTCTATTACAATAAAAAAATATGTGACACATAATCTATACAATTAATTTTTTATTAAATAAAAAATTAAAAATAAAATATATTATAATATAAAAATATTATATCTTATTAAAATAAGAAACATAAACAGTAGCCGCTCACAAAACCTAGATTGGATTAAGAGTTTATTGTTATTTGTTATTTGTTATTTTATTTTGAATTATTTCTATAAATTTTTTATTATTTACCGTACTTCAAAATACAGACTTTGACTATTACCTCTTTGAATTATAAATATTATTTGAGAACTGAGAGACAAACAATCATGTAAGTAAATCAATTATCTCATTTAAATTATAAAGCCGACAAGATTCAAAATATTTACAAGATCAATATCTAAAATATATGTTAAACCCGCACACAATACGAAATAAAATGGTGACACATGTCATTAAAGAAAAACAACAATTGTCGCCGACGAACGACGTTAACCGACGATTTTCCAACGATTGCTGGAAGGTACCAACGATATGCCGGTGGCTACCGACAAATTGATCCATGAACACAATCAACTGACATTAACAGTCGTTGTAATAGTAGTACTCCTACATTTTGTTTTCTCATGATTTTCAGGATTTGAACATCTTTTCAAGACACCTTGTCGGTGTAGATGCAAGTACAACTTTTAATGATAAACCAAAATAATAAAATTTACATGACATGATCTAAATTTTAGTCTACCTCCGAAAAAAAAAAAATAACAAAATCGGCAAGAGTTCATACCTCTAAGCTCAACAAAGTCCGCCTCTAATGGGACGGAACATAAAAAAATATTCCAAAATTTTAAACGGAGTAAGATTTTAATAAGAATAGAATGAATTTTTTTTTTTTTCTTGATTGCATGAATAAATTGTTAAATTTGGATCCGGGTCTTATTTTATTGCTATCTTGATGATTGACCTTTAATCGATGGGTTATTTTATTATAAATGATAACTAAATATATTATTAATTTGTAAACCATGAAATGCTATTTTGAAAAAATATTTAAAAAAAAAAAAAGAAAAAAAAAGAAGAAGAAAACATCAATTTTAAGGGCAAATCTGAATGGATAACATTGCCATTCCATCAAAATGTCAAGCCGAGTGGATGGGTAAGACTAAGAGAGGCGTTTTGAGTGAAAAACAATCAAAGCAATGCTGTCTTTTCCAGTTTCTTACATGTCTCTGTTTTTAGCCACATGATGTTATTGATATCAATTGGATTTGATTTTACACAAATTTTATAATAAATAAAATGAAATTCATGTGTGAGTGAAGCAGTGAATGAATACTCGATTTATCACATCGACTAGCACTACCAACAAAGAGCTAACCAACCCTACATGATGAGTCACATTTATTTTGTTTATTAATTTAATATTAATACTCTTTCATATTTCGAATATTATTTTCCCGATGTTTTCAATGTAGTTCCCAATTTTAGTTTTGAATAAACTTAAATCATTGATGCCACATGCCACTCCTTTTGAATTTCTTTCTACTAAAGTTTATAGTGAATTTACCTCTCAGTTTTAAGTTTTAAAATGCACACGTTTATGTGCATTATATATACACATACATGTGCGAACAGATCTGTTTAGTATATGATTTAACATGTCTCGAGAGCTAATCTAATTAAGTTGTAAGATTCTATTATGATACTGCGTATATCTCTATGTGCCTTGTAGCCCAATAAAGAAGAAGCCTTATCGGTCCAACAGTCTTGTTAAATCGTTTCATCAACTCAAGTATCAGACGACCTAATATTGTCCAAATCAGCTCGAGAACCAGACAGCCTATCGGTCGGATCATCCTAATAACCTGATAGTGAAATCGCCCGATTTATCGGGAACACACACACCGAGATAAGTTGAATGAACGTGGGTAGATTGTTGAGAGAAACAAGACACGATCTCAGCATAATGTGCCACACGACATTGCACTTATCAGAAATCAAGCATGCGAGTGGGGTAGTTGCCACAGCTGACAGAAGAAGAGATGGGGGTCGCCGATCATGGGGGTTCAACCGCTCAAAACAGTTGCCATACAGTTATCCAAGCCACTATATAAACCCAAAATTAAGTCTGAATGAGAGGACAGAAAAATCAAGAAAAGACTTTCATGAATGTAGTTTTCCTTTTATCTAGCTTAATCAATTAGGATTGTGTACTTGTTCCTCTTGGAGACATTCCTCAATAAAAAATATCCACCCCCTGTTTGGGACCTTGTTCCAAGAGGTTTGAACCTTACACGCGCGTCTTCTTTGGATGTTTAACAATTTTTGGCGATCACAGTGGGAGATTGTTGAAATAGAATTGAGATGCCTCCAAAGTACACTCAAGCTGGATTAACTGAAAAGGAAGTGGTATCGAAGCAAACCAACCAGAACAGTGTCTCTGATGCAATAGAGCATTTCAAGGGCTTAGTAGAAGGAAGGCGTTATGAGACCATTAGGGAACTGAGTCCCAAAGTGATGTAGTCTCTGCTCGGCGATCTCACTCAGGACGTGGTAGAATATGTTAGGCTTCAAAACAACCATAATGTAGATAAATTCATTACTACTGGCATTTTGCATTATGAAAATATGACCAAACAGATTAGCACATTAAATGACTTGATGGCCAGACACATGGGCGTGGGGGCCCTTCCCCAAGGAGGTTCGACATCAGCCAAGGGTGACCAAAATTGGGATCAGTTAGGTATGCAGCCCTTGGTGGAAGGCCAGAATGATGGACCTATTAATGACTTGTCATCTCAAGAGGTATTTTTTTTTCAGAGTACCCCGTGGAGAGGCATTTCCCATTGGTAACAGCCAAGGTCAATGGTCAAATGGCAGAAACCCGACAGTCAGTATAACCCAACAAGAAATGGCTAAATTTCAAGGCCCCCAAGGGCAACAGCCGTATAACAGAATGTTCGCCCATAGGCCTCAAATGGCAACTGGGGTGCCATTCAATGATAATGCCATGTTGAGGGAACAAGTGACCAAGATCCTCCAAAATCAATTTGGTTTTGGATTTAGGCCAATACGACCTTGATACAACAAGTCTTCTCCTGATTGGATCGACATGGTATACCTATGGCTAGACCTGGCCGACGGTTCGGTTCCGGTTTGGAACCGAACCGAACCGGCCGGTTTCCAGTTCCGGTTATGTTCCGGTTCCGATTCGGTCGAACCTTTTTTTAAAAAAAAAATTTCGAAAATAAATTACATTAATTTAATAAATAAATAAAATTATTAAATTGAAGATCTTGAACTTAAATTTTAAAAAATTTAAGTCGCCTACGTATCCTCCAAGGGTGAGAGGAATCAAAACTTACGTAGTTCCATTACAATTTTAAGATATTTCCCTTTTGTAAATTAACAATTTTGTAATTATCAATCATCATTATCAGTTGATCCTTCAGCTCCGGTTCCACTTGCACTTGTTGTTGCAGATGCATTATCGAACAAGTCTTCGAAATCATTGGGGGCATCTTCTTGTTGTCTCATATCAGCTCGAGTCCAATCATCCACACAAGCTGTTGCTTCTAGAGTGCTTGGATGTAATGAAGATCGTATAGCTTCCAATATATTACCTCCCAAGCTGAAGGCTTGCTCAACCGCAACAGTGGAAATATGTGCTGTCAATATCTCTTTAGCAATAATTGATAAAACATTATATATATTTTGATGTCGGTTCCACCATTGAAGGATTTTAAAATTTTTACTAACTAAACTTTCAGTAGGAAACTCGAAATTTGTAGATAAATAATTATCTAATTCGGGGTTATTAGTTGTCGTATCCCTAGCTTTTTTATTTCGTTGCAGTAACCAACGATCTCTTGCGCTAAGTCTTGTTTCGCTACTACTAGATTCACCTAATGTTCCTAAGTTATATCTTACAATATAATCATTAAATAACTCAATTAAATCA
>SKCR01040035.1:0-63431 GCA_019454045.1 Zanthoxylum bungeanum
TATTGGCTTTTACCCGATACTGTGCTTACAATCACTGCCTTTTACCACTCTTGAGTTCTTCCTCAATTCAAATGTGAATCACACTCAATTCAAGAATACAAAATCAAGTGTAGTCCTCAAGCTAGCATGAAACACAACGGACCCAATAATATATATATATAGGGCATGCGGGAAACAAAATGCGAACAGGATAACAATGACGAAGACTCAATCAATAATACTTAACTAGAGTAATTAGAATAAAGAAGTAAACAATTAGCACAATCGAAAAAAAAATAAGCATGCAAATTCACGTCGTATGCATTTTCGGGAGAAAATTTGGCACCTCTATAGAAATTTTGATGGAATACTCTCCACGGGCACCTAAATGATAATATGGAACAAACCAAATTCAACCAAAAATTTTCACTTTTCAGGGTCTGATTTCAGAGGCTACTTTTCAGGGTCTGATTTCAGAGGCTACTGGTCAGGGTCTGATTTCAGAGGTTACTGGTCAGGGTCTGATTTCAGAGGTTACTGGTCAGGGTCTGATTTCAGAGGTTACTTTTCAGGGTCTGATCTTCAGGGTCTGATTTTCAGAGGCTAATCTTCAAGGTCTGATTTCAGAGTCAGATTTCAAAGGCTAAGTTTTTAGAGTTTGATTTCAAAGTCTGAATTCAAAGGCTAAGTTTTTAGAGTCTGATTTCAGAGTCTAATTTCAAAGTCTGAATTCAAAGGCTAAGTCTCAGGGTCTGATTTCAGACTTCACTAGGGTTTTAGAAACAAATCACACAGCTGCCAAAGAACATGCTTATTTCTTCAACATATGCTAAAGAACAGAAAGTGTATGACGAACTGATATGAAGAACAGAACAAAATGGAAAATGATAAAAAAAAAATGAACTGATATGCAAAACACAACAAAATCAGATCCATAAATAAACAAAACGAAAACAGAAACAAGATCCAACAAGAACTGAAACGAAATAAAAAAAAAATGAAAATAAAAACAGAATCAACCAAAAAAGAAAAGATAGGAAAAATCAGACCTTGGAACCCTGAGCTCTAGATACCAAATGACAAGAAACCAACTTGGATTCGAAATCCAAGCAAACCCCAAGCAACAGACAGAACCCCAAGAACCGCGAATTTGATTTTTGTAGAAACAAAACCCTTCCAAGGCAACAAAGAAGACCCACAAAGAACTTGACCTTGAGAACCTTTAAGATGAATCCTTGTAGTGTTTTGCTAGCAATGGAGACACCCTAAGTTTGCCAAAACTTAGATAAGTCGATTCAAACTTGAAAAAGGGGAATCCCTCCCTTACAAGAATTCGGCCATAGCCAAAGTTTAAGATTTTGTGTTTTATAAATTTTCGTTGATTGTCCTAAAATGAAAAAGAAAGAAAGCTTAAATAGTGTACAAAGAGAAACCCTAAAGGCATAAGACAACAATGCCCCTAAGGCTAAATTACAAAAATACCAAAGTCTTCAAGTCTTCAAAGCATGTGAGCTTTATTCAAAACTGATATGGGCCAAGTGAAGTGGCTTTGGGCCCTCTCTATTGAAGCCCACATACGTCTCTATTTGTTTGTTGCAATCGGCCATAAAACTCTGAACTAATCCCGTCATTGCTTCTCTGTGTCTTTTGGTCCTCTGCCTCGTAATTGGCCCTTCTGGTACTTGTAATGGGTCTTTGGCTTTGTTGTCGGCCTGGATCATGTCAATAATGTAATGCGTTTTCCCTTATGCTGAAAAGAGTACTTGTTCTTGAACCCATCATGAATAACCTTCTTATCAAACTGCCACGGTCTGCCCAAAAGAATATGTCCTGCATGCATCGGTATCACATCACATATGACATCATCTGTGTATGGCCCAATGGTAAAGCTCAACAATACCTGCTTTGTCACACTTATTTCCCCACAATCATTTAACCACTGCAACTTATAAGGCTTAGATGTCTCAAGCAACTCAACCCCAATCGCTCAATCAAAGCTGTGCTAGCAACATTAGTACTACTGCCCCCATCTATGATCATACTACACACCATTGCCATTCACACGACACCTAATATGGAATATTTCTCTCCTACTGCACTCACATCCACTCTCATCAATCACATGTGCACTCAAAGCACGCTTGAAAACTAAGGATAAGTTATTCAGCTGGTATGCAGCTCCCTCATGGTCACTAGCATCCTCCAACTCTGACATCTCCTCTCCAACCTCACTATCGGTAGAGCACACCTCTCCAGTCTTTTTATCAATCATTAAGGTAAGCCTATTGGGACATTGTGAAGCATAGTGTCCCATGCCCAAACATTTGAAACACTTTACATCTTTAATTCTAGTAGCTGCACCTCAGGTTTTGGTCTAGTTTTGCTCGGTTTTGCAGCCTCTTTACCCTTGGCCTAGGTTCGGCCCTAGGTTCGTCCCTAGGCTTATTAAACCCTCCACTAAACTCGCCTTTAGGCTTGTCAAAGCCTCCATCTCGCTTCTCATTCGGAACCCATTTTCCCTTCCATGCAGAAGTAGCCTGAGTACCAAATCTGGGCCTTTTCTTGAGTTGCATTTCTACCTTGATAGCCATGTGAAGCATATCCTCCAAATCAACATAGTGATGCAACTCCACCATGTTTGCAATCTCTCTATTCAAGCCCCCTAGAAACCGTGCCATAGTAGCTTCTGCATCCTCAATTACATTTGCATTGATCATGGAAACTTCCATGTCGGTGTAATAGTCATCAACACTCTTGGTCCCCTGATACAGATGTTGTAGTTTCTGATACAATTCCCTATAGTAATGGCCGGGAATAAATCTCTTTCTCATGAGACATCTAAGTTCTGCCTATGTCCGAACCGGTCTATCATAATTTCTCCTTCGAGTAGAGACAAGCTGATCCCACCAAATCATAGCATAATCGGTAAACTCAATTGCTGCCAGATTGATCTTCTTCTCGTCTGAGTAGTGATGACAGTTGGAAATCAATTCTAATTTCTTTTCCTATTCTAAATAAGCTTCAGGATCATTCTTGCCGTGGAATGTTGGTATCTTGATCTTGATGCTACCTAGATCACCATCTATATCTCCTCGTCTACCATATCCCCTTCTATCATAATCCCCTTTTCTGGCATCAAATGCACCTCTATCATCAAACCGTTTATCCCTCCTATCATTCCTCCTATCAAACCTCCTATTAGGCCTCATATCATGCCCAGGCTGAAATCTCTCCTCAACATCATCAAGACCATCAGAATCATCAAACTCATTTTCAGCTTCCTCTTCATCTAGCGGTACATACTACGGTGGTACAGGGCGAGGTGGCACATTGTGAGGTGGTGGTACATTCTGAGGTGGTGGTATATGTTGGGGTGGTGGTGCTCTGGGATCGCTACCAAAGTAGTTTGAATACTCTCTACACTCTTGGATAATCTCTCCAAAGCAGTATTCATGTTCTCCATCATATCTATAAATTTCCTATCCAAGGCCTCAAGCTTTTCATCAGTGGTTAGACCTGCCATCTCAACACTAAACAAACGGATTATAAATAACAAGAAAGTAAAGCAAATATGTAAATCTCCTCACAATCTCACGTGTTTACACTCGAATGATATCACTCCACTCGTGTTTGCACTCTATTGGCTTTTACCCCCGATACTGTGCTCACAATCACTGCCTTTTACCACTCTTGAGTTCTTTCTCAATTCAAATGTGAATCACACTCAATCCAAGAATACAAAACCAAGTGTAGTCCTCAAGCTAGCATGAAACACAACGGACCCAATAATATATATATATATATATTTGGCATGCGGAAACAAAATGCGAACAGGAATAGCAATGACGAAGACTCAATCAATAATACTTAAGCTAGAGTAATTAGAATAAAGAAGTAAACAATAAGCACAATGGAAAAAAAATAAGCATGCAAATTCACGGTCGTATGCAATTTCGGGTGAAAATTTGACACCTCTATAGAAATTTTGATGGAATACCCTCCACGGGCACCTAAATGATAATATGGAACAAACTAAATTCAACTATAAAATTTCACTTTTTTACTTTTTTACTCTTTTTTCGCTGCTCAAGTGATCACTATCACTCAAGTCCTTTTTTTTATAACATCAGATGCTGATACTGTGGTTCTGATTTCAGAGGGGGTTTTCAAGGTCTGATTTTAGAGGCTACTGGTCAGGGTCTGATTTTAGAGGCTACTGGTCAGGGTCTAAATGCAGAGGCTACTGGTCAGGGTCTGATTTCAGAGTCTGATTTCAGAGGTTAAGTTTCAGGGTCTGATTTCAGAGTCTGAATCTGATGGTTTATTTTTATTTTTTTTTTCACACTTCACTAGGGTTTTAGAAACAAATCACACAACCGCCAAAGAACATGCTTATTTCTTCAACATATGCTAAAGAACATAATGTATATGACGAACTATATGAAGAACATAACAAAACCCAGATCCAGAAATAAACAAAGATTACGGACTGATATGAAGAACAATAACAAAAACCCAAAACTGGAACATGATAAAAGATGAACTGATATGCAGAACACAACAAAACCAGATCCAGAAATAAAAAAAACGAAAACAGAAACAAGATCCAACAAGAACTGAAATGAAAATAACAAAGAACGAAAATAAAAACAGAATCAAACAAAAAGTAAAGATAGGAAAATCAGACCTTGGAACCTTGAGCTCTAGATACCAAATAACAAGAAACCCACTTGGATTCGAAATCTAAGCAAACCCCAAGCAACGGACAGAACCCCAAGAACCGCGAATTTGATTTTGTAGGAACAAAACCCTTCCAAGGCCACAAAGAACTTGCCCTTGAGAACCTTTAAGATGATTCCTTGTAGTGTTTTGCTAACAATGGAGACGCCACTAAGTTTGCCAAACTTAGATAAGTCGATTTTAACTTGAAAACGGGAATCCCTCTCTTACAAGAATTTGGCCATAGCCAAAAAGCATAAAGATGTATTATTCTCTCAAATTAGTTGATTGTTTTCAAAATGAAAAAGAAAGAAAGCTTAAATAGTGTTACAAAGAGAAACCCTAAAGGCATAAAGACAACAATACCCCTAAAGGCTAAATTACAAAAATACCAAAGTCTTCAAGTCTTCAAAAGCCTGTGAAGCTTCATTCAAAACTGATTTGGGCCAAGTGAAGTGGCTTTGGGCCCTTTCTATTGAAGCCCACATGCGTCTCTCTTTGTTTGTTGCAATCGGCCATAAAACTCTGAACTAATCCCGCCATTGCTTCTCTGAGTCTTTTGGTCCTCTGCCTCGTAATTGGCCCTTCTGGTACTTGTAATGGGTCTTTTGCTTTGTTGTCGGCCTGGATCATGTCACCTTGAGTGGCTAGATCGTGTCATTCCCTCCCTCTTGAAAAGGATTCGACCTCGAATCTGTACCTGCATCAAAAAGAGTTAAGCCAGAAACATTAAATGTAACATATACATTATACTCACCTTGTAAATCTAGTTTGTACGCATTATCGTTGATCCGCTCCAAGACTTGAAATAGACCATCTCCTCTTGGTTGTAGCATGGATTTACGTTGTTCAGGAAATCGCTCCTTGCGTATGTGTACCAAAACCCAATCACCAGGCTGAAATACCACACGTTTTCTTCCCTTATTGGCATGAGAAGCTTATTGCTCATTCATCCTCTGTATGTGCTCCATTGCTTTCTCATGTATGTGTTTCACCAAACAGCTTTTTTTTTGCCATCTAACCATGCATGCTCATCAACAGGTTATGGTTAATAGATCTAATGGAGTTAGTGGCTGAAAACCATAAACAATTTGAAATGGTGAATAAGATGTAGAAGAATGAATGCTACGGTTATATGCAAATTCAATAAAAGACAAACAATCCTCCCAAGGTTTTAAGTTCTTAGTGATAATAGTACGCAATAACTGAGTCAAAGTCCTATTAACCACCTTGGTTTGTCCATCAGTTTAGGGGTGACAAGTAGTAGAATACAAAAGTTTAGTTCCCAACTTACCCCATAAAACTTTCCAAAAGTGACTAAGGAATTTAACATCACGATCTGAAACTATAATCCATGGAATTCCATGGAGTCATACTACTTCTCTAAATAACAAGTTAGCAATGTTAGTGGCATCATCAGTCTTATGACATGCTATAATGTGTGCCATCTTACTGAACCTATCAACCACTACACAAATGGAATCTCTACCACGCCTAGTCCTAAGTAAACCCAATAGAAAGTCCATTGATACATCTACCCATGTCTCGCTAGGTACATGCAATAGTGTATACAAACCTGAGGCATAACCTTAGATTTAGCCTTTTTACAAGTTAAACATTTATCACACAAACGCTCAATATCTCTCCGCATTTTAGGCCAAGAAATGTTCAATCAAACTCCTAAGGTCTTGGCAATGCCAAAATGCCCCATTAAACCTCCCTCATGCGCTTCCCTAACTAACAATTCACGCATACTACAAACATGGATGCATAATCTATTTTCCTTAAACAGAAACCCATCATTTTGGTAGAATTTACTAAAGGACTTTTCACATGCAGCATAGATAGTACTGAAGTCAGTATCATTTTCATAAAGTTCTTTAATAAATTCAAACCAACATCCTTGCATTCAATGAAGTAAGTAAAGCATACCTTCGCGATAGTGCATCGGCGACAATGTTTTCCTTAAATTGTTTGTAGCGGATTACATATGGAAATGTCCCAACAAATTCTAACCATCATGCGTGCCGTTTATTTAGCTTACCTTGACCTTTCAAATGCTTCAATGACTCATGATCTGTATGGATCACAAACTCTCGAGGCCATAGATAATGCTGTCAAGTCTCAAGGGCTCTCACTAGTGCATACAACTCCTTGTCGTATGTGGGGTATCTCAAAACTGCTCCATTAAGCTTCTCACTAAAGTAGGCTATTGGCCACTTTTCTTGCATAAGAACCGCTCCAATGCCTAATCTGGATGCGTCACAATCAATCTCAAATGTCTTCTCAAAGTTGGGTAGCACCAAAACTGGTGCACTACACAACTTCATTTTAAGATCCTGGAATGCACGCTCCTACTCTTCTTCCCATTTGAAGCCAACAGTTTTCTTCACTACTTCAGTCAATGGTGCTGCAATAGGCTGAAGTCTCTAACAAATCTACGGTAGAAGCTTGCTAATCCATGGAAGCTTCTGACTTCGGTCACAGTTGTCGGTGTAGGCCAATCCTGAATTGCCTTCACCTTTTCCACATCAACTTCGATGCCATCTGCACTTACAACAAAACCAAGGAAAACCATTCTATCCATACAAAAAGTGCACTTATCAATGTTAGCATATTGTTTCTCCTGCCTTAACACATCAAGAACATGCTTCAAATGCGTAACATGCTCATCTATTATTTTACAGTAAACTAAGATGTCATCAAAATAAACTACAACAAACCTACCTATAAATGCACGCATAACATGATTCATCAATCTCATAAATGTGCTAAGTGCGTTTGTAATACCAAATGGCATAACTAACCATTCATACAAGCCATACTGGGTCTTAAATGCAGTTTTCCACTCATCTCTCTCTCATACGAATTTGATGGTATCCACTCTTTAAATCAATCTTACTAAAAATTTTGGAACCATGCAATCATCTAACATGTCATCTAGTCTAGGAATAGGGTGACGATACTTTACCATTATATTATTGATCCTCGACAATCAACGCACATACGCCACATCCCATCTTTCTTAGGAACTAGAAGAACTGGTACCACATAGGGACTCATACTTTCTCTTACATACCCTTTCTCCATCAACTCCCGCACTTGCCTCTGAAGTTCCTTTATTTCATCAGGATTGGTTCGGTACTATTGGGAATGATTGCGCCAGTATGAAATCTATATGGTGCTTAATACCTCTAATAGGTGGGATCCCACTAGGAATGTCCTTTGTCGGCACATCATTGAATTCCTGCAAAGAGATGAAAATGGACAAGGAAGCAAAGGGTCAGTGTTAGCTATACAAATATGGTGAACTTTGTAGACTAGCAAAATCATGAGCTTGCTAGCCTTGTAAGCTCCTTGCTTCACCCTCACCAATGTAGAACCTCTTTTTCACTCGCCCTTTCGTTTCCCCTTAGGTTCACTCTCACACCCTTGGGAACACTCGCGGCCTTAGACTTAATTGCCTTACCAGGTTCGGTCACACTCCTCTCACGTGTTTTCTCCAAGGCTGTTTTGCACTCTCTTTCTCTCTATCTCTCTCAAGTGTAACTTGACGATCTTCGTGGACTTGCCTCGGTGTGTAAGTGGGTATAAGGTAATGGGTTTTCCCTTATGCTGAAATGAATACTTATTCTTAAACCCATAGTGTATAACCTTTCTATCAAACTGCCACGGCCTTCCTAAAAGAATGTGTCATGCATGCATGGGTATAACATCACACAAAACATCATGAGAATAAGGCCCAACAGTGAACCTCAATAATACCTGCCTAGTCACCCGTACTTCTCCACAGTCATTCAACCACTACAACTTGTAAGGCTTGGGATGCTTCAAGCAATCTAATCCCAACCTCTCAACTAAAGATATACTTGCGACGTTAGTACAACTGCCCTCATCAATGATCATACTACACCCCTTGACATTCACATGACATCTAGTATGGAATATGTTCTTCCTTTGCATATCATTCTCATCCTCACCAATTTGTGCACTCAAAGCACGCTTCACAACTAAAGACAAGTTATCCAGCGGGTATGTAACTCCATCTATATCACTAGTATCCTCTATTGCAGGCTCATCATCCTCAACCTCAACCTCACTGTCAGTAGAATGTTCCTCACCACTCTTCATATCAATTACTAAGGTGCGCCTGTTGGGGCACTATGAAACATAATGTCCCATCCTCAAACACTTGAAGCACTTGACATCCTTAGTCTTGGGTGTTGTACCCTCAGGTTTCGGTCTAGCCTTGCTTGGTTCCATAGCCTCCTTACCCTTGGCACCTGGTTCGGCCCTTGGCTTATTAAAGCCTTCTTCCCGTCGATCATTAGGAACCCATTTCCCCATCCATGTTGGAGTAGTGTGAGTACCAAATTTGGATGTAGTCTTCTTCTTGAGTTGCCTTTCTACCTTGATAGCCATGTGAAGCATATCCTCCAAATCAACATAATGATGCAACTACACCATGTTGGCAATTTGTCTATTCAAGCCCCCTAGAAATCGTGCCATAGTAGCCTCTGCATCCTCCACTACATTTGCCCTGATTAAGGCAACCTCCATCTCAGTATAGTAATCCTCTACACTCTTGGCCCCTTGATACAGATGTTGTAGTTAGTTTCTGATACAACTCTCGGTAGTAATGGCTAGGTATGAATCGTATCCTCATGAGACCTCGAACTTCTTCCCATATCTGAACTGGCCTCTCATAATTCCTCCTTTTGTTAGTGACAATTTGATCCCACCAAATCATCGCGTAATCAGTGAATTCCATGGCTAATATATTGATATTTTTCTCATCAGAGTAATGATGACAGTTGAAAATCAACTTGATTTTCTTCTCCCACTCCAAATACGCTTCAAGATCATTTTTGCCCCGGAAGTTTGGTATCCTGATCTTAATGCTACTCAAATCACCATCAATATCACCATGTCTACCATAACCCCTCCTATCATATTCCTCACATCTGTCATCAAATCCTCTCTGCCTATCAAACCTCATATCTCTTCTATCATGCCACCGCTCTTGCCTATGATTCCTAGGCCTATACCTTTCTTCCTCCTCAACAGAGTCTTCCAAATCATCAAACCCATCAGGATCATTCTCGGCCTCCTCTTACACTACTAGTACTCGAGATGGTGGAACTTGCCGCGGTGGCACAACTTGTGGTGGTACTCATGGAATACTGCCTGTCTGTATACTATCAACACTCTTTGACAACCTCTCCAAAGCGGTATTAATGTTCTCCATCATATCTATAAATTTTCTATCTAAAGCCCAAGCTTCTCATCCACCGTCAAACTAGTACATGCCATCTCAAAGCTTTAACAAACAGATTAGAAGTAACAATTATGTGAAAACAATTATATAACCTCACAATCTCACACGCTCACGTGTTTGCACTCAATTACGTAGCACACTGCACTCCACTCGTGTTTGCACTCAATATAATGTAAATATGACTTACCATAGAAGTTCACAACAATGTGTAATCTTCAAGGTAGCATAAACAACAAGAAACCAATATAGGGCAAATGGAGTAATGCGAGTAAGAATTAGCAAATACGTAGACTCAATTCAAAGAAAACCTAAATCTAGAATGCCTGGAGTAAGGAAAACACAAAATATGACAATAGGCAAACAAGCATGTAAACAATCTCGGACGTATGCAAATTGGGATGGAAATTTGGTGCCTCAATAGAAATTTTTATTGAATTACCCTTCTCGGACACCCAATTGATGATATGGAACCAACCAAACTAACTTATTTCTAATCCAATTTGACCTAATTGATCTAGCTAACTAAGTTACAAATAGCCTAACTAGAGTCAACATGTCAAGCAAAAGGTCAAAATACAAGCTCATTTGGCCCCGAATTACATATAAGGCATAAAATGGCCAAATTCTTCAAAATGGTCCTATCTTCAAAATCAGCTATTGCGTGTCTTCTAGAATGACTTGGGCCACGTCAAATAGCTTTGGACCCACTCCATTGAAGCCCTCATATGACGCCAATATGCCATGGGGTTGTCTGTCACACTCGGCCATGGCATTCTGTGCTAGTCCCGCCATTACGTCTCTTATCTTCTTAGCTTTCTGGCGTGTGATTGGCCCTGTTGGAACTTGCAAAGGCTCTACCATATTACTGGCCGTGATATCTAATGTTCCTTGAGTGGTTGGATTCGTGTTAATCACCTTGTCACAAACAACGACCCCCAGAGAAAAAACCATTCAGCTCCTCATTAATAGACACAGAGAACATAGTAGTAGTCATACACTCCCGAATCCAAGCCACCATCCTATCAGGAAATCCAATAGTCCTCAACACCTCTTTTTTTTTATAAGGGATAGTCCTCAACACCTCAACCATAAAATCCAAATGAATAGTATCATAAGCTTTAATCAAATCAATCTTAAGAGCACATCTCGAGATCCCTCTACTCCGATGGTAATTCCTCACCATTTCCTGGCTTTATAAAATATTATCGCTAATACGCCACCCCGCAACAAAAGCAGATTGATTAGTACTGACCACTGAAAGAAGAACAATCTTAATCTGATTCGTAATAAGCTTGGCAATACACTTGTAAATAGTGTTACAGTAAGAAATAGGTCGAAAGTCCTTAACTTGGGAAGGGTTGGGGATCTTCGAGATCAGAGCAATAGACGTCGCATTAACCTGCTTCAAGAGTTGCCCCCGAATACAAGAATGAATGAATAGCAAAAAATTATATCATCCCCTATAATACTCCAAGCCTTCTTAAAGAAACCCGAATTAAACCCGTTCGGACTAGGAACCTTATTATCCTTCAGAGAAAATAAGACATTCTTAATCTCCTCATAAGAAACCTCCCGGGCAAGAATCCCCCTCTGCTCATCAGACACATGCTTAGTAATAGCGGAATGAAGAATATCTCTATCAATATCCTGCAAACAAGGCTGGGGCCCCTAAAGAGTCTCGTAAAAAGATACAATCCCATCCCTCACCAAAATATCTATGAGGGTCCGTGACCGGCATACCGGTGTGAAAACCTTCTTGACACAGTTTGACATGAACCAAGGCACACTCGAAGCACCAAGGGACATGATGAACATCAAGTAGAATAATTGCAAGTACCAAATGAGCCAATCACAAGATAGAAGGCCGAGAGGATCAGAGAAGCAATGGCGGGACTAGCTCAGAGTTTCATATCTACTACAACAGATAAGTCAGAGGCACACCAGAGACGCATGCGGGCTTCAATGGGGCCGGCCCTAAGCTACTTCACTTGGCTCAATTCAGTTCTGAATGAAACTTCACAAGCCTTTTGAAGACAATGGCTTTAGTGAAGATTTTGGCCTATTTCTAGCCTATTTGTAATTCGGCCAAACATATGCCTTTTATGTGATGATAGTTTTAGGTATTTTTATAATTTCTCCTTAGGGTCATTTTTGTTCATTCACGCCCTTGAGGGCTTTAGCTTGTAACCTATTTAAAATTTGTTTCCTTCTTCCTTAATACATAACTCACGACATTTTGAAAGAAAAACTTACTGGTTTCAAGCTTTAGCTATCGCTAAATTCATGGTAAGGGAGAGATTCCCCATTATTCAAGTGTTAAATCGACTTATCTAAGTGTGGCAAGCTTAGTGGTGTCTCCATTGCTAGGAAAGAACTCTGATTTCATGTTCTTAGTTTATCATGGGCAAGGTTTGGTGGTGGTTTAGGGCTGATCTTGGATGGGTTTTGTTCCGACAAAATCATTGATTAAGGTTCCTAGGGTTTAAGAAAGAATACTTGGGGTTTGCTTGGTTTCGAACCCAAGTGAGTCTGGGAGGTTTCTTGTCTATGCTGGCATTGGAGGAAGATTTTGAGTCTCCGGCCTTGGGTGCGAAGGAAGATGTGGTTCAGGATTGGGAATGAGGAGAAGGATTCCTTATGGTTTAATAATTGGCATCATTTGGGGCCAATTGTGGATAATTTAGGTGCGATAGTCATTTATGATTCAGAGATTGGACATGGTGGCTAGGATGGACATGGTGGCTAGGGTGGCGAGAGTAAAAAAAGAGTTTCTACATGGGTGAGGGTGAAGCGAAGAAAGCTTTCAAGGCTAGCAAGCTTATGCTATTGTTAGTCTACAAGGAGCAACATGTTTATTTTACTAACACTGACCCTTTGCTTCCTGTGTCTATTTCATCTCTTTTGCAAGAATTCAGTGATGTGCTAACAAAGCAACCCTGAGGAAACGGAGGAACTTCAGCGGCAAGTGCGGAAGTGGATGGAGAAAGGGTATGTCAGAGAAAGTATGAGTCTCTGTGCGGTACCAGTTCTTCTGGTTCCTAAGAAAGATGGGATGTGGCATATGTGCGTTGATTTTCGAGCGATCAACAATATTACGGTAAAGTATGCCACCATATTCCTAGACTAGATGACATTTTGGATGAATTGCATGGTTCCAAAATTTTTGGTAAGATTGATTTAAAGAGTGGATACCATCAAATTTGCAAGAGAGAGGGAGATGAGTGGAAAACTGCATTTAAGACCAAGTATGGGTTGTATGAATGGTTAGTTATGCCATTTGGTCTTACAAACTCACCTAACACATTTATGAGATTGATGAATCATGTTATGCGTGCATTTATAGGTAGGTTTTTTGTAGTTTATTTTGATGATATTTTAGTTTACAATAAAACATTAGATGAGCATGTTACGCATTTGAAGCATGTTTTTGATGTGTTAAGACAAGAAAAATTGTATGCTAACTTTGATAAGTGCACTTTTTGTATGGATAGAATTGTTTTCCTTGGTTTTGCTGTAAGTGTAGATGGCATCGAAGTTGATGTATAAAAGGTAAAGGCAATTCAGGAATGGCCTACACCGATAACTGTGACAAAAGTCAGAAGCTTCCATGGATTAACAAGCTTCTACCGTAGATTTGTTAGAGACTTCAATAGTATTGCAGCACCACTGACTGAAGTAGTGAAGAAAAATGTTGGCTTCAAATGAAGAGAAGAGAAGAGCAGGAGCGTGCATTCCAGGATCTTAAAATGAAGTTGTGCAGTGCACCAATTTTGGCACTACCAAACTTTGAGAAGACATTTGAGATTAAGTGTGACGCATCCGGGATATGCATTGAGAGCGGTTCTTATGCAAGAAAGGTAGCCAATAGCCTACTTTAGTGAGAGGCTTGAATGAAGTAGTTTTAAGGTACCCCACATACGATAAAGAGTTGTATGCGCTGTTGAGAGCCCTTGAGACTTGGTAGCATTATCTGTGGCCTCGAGAGTTTGTGATCCATACCGATCATGAGTCATTGAAGCATTTGAAGTGCCAAGGTAAGCTGAACAAGCGACATGCGAAGTGGTTATAGTTTGTTGAGACATTTCTGTATGTATTCCGCTACAAGCAAGGTAAGGAAAATATCATTACCGATGCACTATCGCGAAGGTATATTTTACTTACTCCAATGAATGCCCAGATGTTGGGATTTGATTTTATTAAGGATCTATATACATGTGATTCTGACTTTGATGAGATTTATGTTGCATGTACAAAGTCTTCATTTGGTCAATTTTACTTACATGATGGATTTTTATTTAAGATGAATAGGTTGTATATTCCTGCTTGTAGTATGCGTGAATTGCTTGTGAAAGAAGTGCATGTGGTGGTTTGATGGGGCACTTTGGTATTAGTAAGACATTAGTTGTTTTGCATGAGCACTTTTTTTGTCCTAGAATGAAACATGATGTTGAGCGTATTTGTGATAGGTGTATAACATATAAACATGCTAAATCTAAATTGATGCCTCATGGGTTGTATACTCTTTTGCCTGTACCTAGTGAACCTTGGGTTTATATATCTATGGATTTTGTATTAGGTTTGCATAAGACAAAGAGGGGTACAGCTTCTATATTTGTTGTGGTTGATAGGTTTAGTAAGATGGCACATTTCATAGCATGTCATAAAACTGATGATGCCGCAAATATAGCTGATTTGTTTTTCAGAGACATAATGTGACTCCATGGTATACCTATGAGTATTGTATCAGATATAGATGTTAAGTTACTTAGCCATTTCTTGAAAATGTTGTGGGCTAAATTGGGCACTAAGTTGTTAAATTCTACCACTTGCCACCCACACACAGACAGACAAACAAAAGTAGTTAATAGAACTTTATCACAAATGTTACGCACTATAGTTGGTAAAAATTTGAAATCTTGGGAAAAATGTTTGCCACTTATAGAAAAAGCATATAATCCTTGCATTCATTATACTACTTCTTATTCACCATTTGAGATTGTATATGGTTTTAATCCTCTGACTCCTTTGGATTTATTGTCTTTTCATATTAACGAGAACAAGAGTTTGGATGGTAAAAAGAAGGCGGAGTTGGTGAAAATGATACATGAGAAAGTTAAGGCGCACATTGAAAATAAGAATGAACAATATGCCTCTCATGCTAATAAGGGGAGGAAGCTTATTGTATTTAACCTCGGAGATTGGGTATGGCTTCATTTGTGCAAGGAAAGGTTCCCATCACAACGAAAATCCAAGCTGCAATCGAGAGGAGATGGTCCATTTCAACTCTTGGAGCGGATCAACGATAATGCTTACAAGCTTGATCTTTCTGGTGAGTATGGTGTTTCTACAATGTTTAATGTTTCTAACTTATCTTATTTCGATGCAGATGCATATTCGAGATCGAATACTTTTCAAGAGAGGGGGAATGACATGAACCAAGGCACACTTGAATCACCAAGGGACATGGCCAAGATCAAAGTAGAACCATTGCAAGTACCAACAGGGCCAAACATAAGACATAAGGCCAAGAGGATCAGAGAGGCAATGGCAGAACTAGCTCAAAGTTTTATGGTCGACTACAACAGACAAATCAGAGGCACACTAGAGACGCATGTGGGCTTTAATGGGGAGGGCCCTAAGCTAATTCACTTGGCCTAAATCAGTTCTGAATGAAGCTTCACAAGCCTTTTGAAGACAATGACATTTTTGGAGATTTTGGCCTATTTCTAGCCTATGCATTTTATGTTAAGATAATTTTTGGGCCTTTTTATAATTTCACCCATTAGGGGCATTTTTTTTTTTGGATAAAGTAAGTATTATAACCAAAAGAAAACTTTATTGTGGTTTGATTACTGGCATCCTCTGGGCCCGATTGTGGACACGATGGGTGAGAGAGTGATTTATGACTCTGGCTTGGATATGATGGCCACAGTTGCTTCCATTATCTCTGATTCTACTTGGCGTTGGCCCCCATCTAGGTCTGCTGCCCTTGTTGACTTGGCTCAGTCCCAGCTTCCGTCGCCTTCTAGTTTGAGAGGAGGACGTGCTGATTTGGGAGGATGATAAAGGGGGGAGATTTTCTGTGGGTAGTGCCTGGAACGCCATGCGTTCTAGGGGAAATTACTGCTTTGGTCTCGAGTTGTTTGTTCCGGAAGGCTATTCCCCGCCATTCCTTCTTACTTTGGATGTCTATTCAGGGAGGCCTTTGTACCCAGGATTGTTTGATGAGGTTTGGTATCTCTACTTGCTCGCGTTGTATTCTCTGTGGTTGTTCAAGTGAGAACACTGATCATCTTTTCTTCCAATGCACCTTCTCTTCGAAGGTCTGGTCGTCTGTGCTGGCTATGTGTGGGATAGATTGGACTCGCCGGGATTGGCGTCATTCTGTTGAGTGGTTATGTCAGTTCACTGATGCCTCTATATGTCACCTTCTGGTGCGTCTGTCCTTTGCCGCGACAGTCTACCATATTTGGAGGGAGAGGAATGCTCGCACTCATGATATGCCTTTTCGGCCTGTTTCTACTCTCATTTATGATATTGTCTTTGATGTTCGGAACCGTGCTAGCCTTTTACGTAAGGTGAAACCATCTTATGACAATAAATGGCTTCACTTTTCTTGGCATTTGCCCGTTGACATCTTCTGATTGTTCTTTTGCTTGTAGCCTTTCGGCTTTTCTTCTAGGAGGGCTTGTCCTCTCTAGTTGCCTGGGGTATGCCCCTTTGCTATTAGGGGCATTTTTGTCTTCAAGCCTTTAGGGTTTCACTTTGTAACCTAATTAAACTTGTTTTTCTTCTTCCTTAAGATAATTCATGATTTTGAAAGAAAATTTGAAGCTCTTAAGCTTTGGCTATGGCCGAATTTCTTGTGAGGGAGAGATACCCCTTTTCAAGTTCAAATCAACTTATCTAAGTTTAGCAAGCTTAGTGGCGTCTCCATTGCTAGCAAAACACACTGATTTCATGTTCTTAGGTGATCATGGGCGAGGTTTCATGGTGGTTTAAGGCTGATCTTGGATGGATTTTGTTCCTACAAAATCATTTTGATTAAGGTTCTTGGGGTTTAGATAGATGCTCGGGGTTGTTTGGTTTAACACCCAAGTGAGTTTCTCTTCAGAGCCACCAGTTTACTGATCCGTCCACTCAACAGTCTACATCCAAACATGAGAGCTCCAATCTAAACTACACATAGCCAACACAATCGTCAAAACCAATGAAGAGAAAGAGCACTGGAAGAAAAAGTGATCTCATCGTCCCCATAATAGCCACAAAAGACACATCTCGAGCAAGCAGGAATACCGAAACTCATCAGCATATCCTAAATACAAAGGCCACCATGAATAGACAACCAAAGTAGAAAATAATGGTGCGCGATAGCCTTAATGAAACCATACAATCTGATACCAATGCACCAAAGGACCCCTCATCTTCACAGTATTCCAAGCACTTATAACTGAAAAAATACCTCTATAATCATTTACCCAAACCAACTCATCCTCCCTCATACTACAAGGAACACAATCCAAAAGAAGGGAACGAGCCAACTCAAGAAGGGCTGCAGATCTAGCCGGGGGCAAACACCAAGAAGAATCTATAATAATAGTAGCCACTGTAGCCATACTATCCAAGCCAGAGTCATAAATGACACATTCACCCATCGTGTCCACAATCGGACCCAGTGGATGCCAATTATCAAACCACAACAAATGTCTTAGCTTTTCTCAGCATATACCCCCCTCATCGGTCTCTAATCAAGGATTGTCTTTGGTAGTTTAGTGGTTTATCAGGCTTAGTCCCGAATCCAGCTAAGAGTCATCTTTTCTCCTCCGGTATCTCTCTTAACCTTAAGGGCCAGCTACTTCATGTTTTGGGTTTCCAATAGGGTATTCTTCCAGTGCGGTATCTGGGAGTTCCTTTGATTTCTTCTAAGCTCCAGGCCTCAGATTAAGCTTCTCTTGTTGATCGTATTGTCAGGTATGCCAAGAGTTGGAGTAGTAAGTTTCTTTCGTATGCGGGGGGTGACTTCAGCTAATAAAATCTGTTTTGTTCTCCATTCAAGTTTATTGGTCTTCTTTATTTATTCTTCATAAGTCTGTTATTAGGAAGGTGGAGACGACTCTCAGATCCTTCCTTTGGAAGGGTAGTGAGCTCACTTCTTCGGGGGCGAAAGTGGCTTGGAGTAGAATTTGTTTACCTCTAAAAGAGGGGGGTTTGGGGATCAAGAGATTGGACACTTGGAATAGAGCGGCAATTGTTAAGTACTTATGGTTTCTTTGCTCTGGCCAGGTTTCCTCTTGGTCGAATTGGGTTCAGTCTTACTTGTTGAGGGGGAGAAGCTTTTGGGAGGTGTCATGTCTTATAGATTGTTCTTGGAGTTGGTGGAAGATCTTGGAGCTTCGTTCTTGGACCCGTTAGAGGATGAGAGTTAGGATTGGGAATAGTGAGAAGACGTTATTGTTGTTTGATTACTGGCATCCTCTTGGTCCGATTGTGGATACGTTGGGTGAGAGAGTGATTTACGACTTTGGCTTGGATAGGATGGCTACATTTACTTCCATTATTTCTGATTCATCTTGGCGTTGGCCTTCAGCTAGATCTACTGCCCTTGTTGATTTGGCCCGGTCTCATCTATCGGATCCTTCTAGCATGAGGACTAGAGTGGAGAGATATACATATTTGAGTGTAAACACGTGAGCGTGTGAGATTGTGAGGTTATATAATTTTGTTCACATATTTGTTTCTTCTAATCTGTTTGTTGAAGCTTTGAGATGGCCGGTACTAGTTTGACAGTGGATGAAAAGCTTGAGGCTTTAGAAAGGAAGTTTATGGATATGATGGAAAACATGAATGCTACTTTCGATAAGTTGTCCAGGGAAGTAGAGAGTAATTAAACATGCAGTGTTCCCAGAGCACCACCACCTCAGTATATACCACAACCTCAGAATATGGCACGACGATGTATACCACTAGATGAAGAAGAAGCTGAAAATGAGTTTGATTATTCTGATGATCTTAATGATGAGGAGGAGAGATTTCAGCGAGGGCCTGATAGGAGGCCTAATAGGAGGTTTGATATGAGGAATGATATGAGGGATAGACGGTTTGATAGTAGAGGTGCATTTGATGACAAACGTGAGGATTATGACAGAAGAGGTTATGGTAGACATGGTGATGTTGATGGTGATTTGAGCAGTATCAAGATCAAGATACCAAACTTCCAAGGCAAGAATGATCATGAAACATATTTGGAGTGGGAAAAGAAGATCGAGTTGATTTTCAATTGTCATCATTACTCTGATGAGAAAAAGATCAATCTGGCAGCCATGGAATTCACTGATTATGCAATGATTTGGTGGGATCAGATTGTCACCATCGAAGGAGGAATCATAAGAGGCCAGTTCAGACATGGGAAGAACTTCGAGGTCTCGACATTAGCTGCTTCACGAAATGAGAAAAATGCTCTCAACTTTTTCTCTCAAATTTCCTTCTTTCTCTTCTTTTTCTTCTTGATCACTTCTAATCTTTTTGGTGATTAAGATTTAATTATTAGTGTTTTTTCTTTTCTTTTCTTCTTTTCTCTTAAATTCTTTCTCTTTGTTTTGAGTTATTTTGATGGCGTCTTCTAGCCATGGGGATAAGGCCAAGGTTTCGGCCATGGTGGGAGTTGTCCCAGATTCGGATTTGACCAATGGTGGAGTAGTACGAGATCACATTAACAAAAATGTTGGTGGTGATGTTTTACATTCGGCTATAGTGCTAAGTGATGGTGTTTATTAAGATCTGAACAAGATGCATAGTGATGTTTTAAAGGAGGACAAATCTAAAAACATTAATTTTGGTGAGGCCAAGGATGGCTCGGCCATTACTCTACATGATGAGATGAAGAATTCTTTAGAAATGGTGGTGGCTGATGTTGTTCATGATGTGTCTCCCTTATCTATAGCTGATGTTTCGACCTCCTCTGGTCTTCTTGCTAAAGGTACATTTTCAAAAGCTTCATTGGGTGTTATTGGAGATAAATCTCGTGTTACTATATTGAAGCGTAATCCTAGTGACCTTGTTCCATCTCTTTCTTCTTCTTTGAATGGCAATGGTGATGTGCTAAAAGCTAGAATTGGCGTTATGGACAATAGAGGTAATTCCCCTGGATTGTCAAATTTGGAGGAGGGAAAGTTTTTTGAATTTTCAAAGAGTATTAATGACATTCCTTTACTAACAAATCTGAAACCGAAAGTTGCTTCTCATTTACCTAAATTGAATTCGGTTGAGTTGGACAATTTACGTGAATCAGCTAGTAATATGGAAGATGTTTGTTTTGATAATTCAATTGGTGTTAATGACTTGCCATGTACGAATTTGGTAGTAAATGAGGAGAATAATCACTTGCCATTTATTGTTCCTTCTGATTTGGTAAATGAATATACTATTGATAATTCAAATGGTGTTAATGACCTGCCATGTGTGAATTTGGTAGTTAATGGAGAGAATAATCACATGCCATTTATTGCTTCTTTTGATTTGGAAAATGGAGTTACTCTAGCTAATAAATCTGGTTGCAAATCTGATCGTATTAAAGGGAGTATTAATGGGCGAATTGATAATGGTAATAAATATTTGATTCCTTATGTTACGAATGTAAATATGGAAAGCTTTAATTGTGATTTCCCTCCTTTGAAAAGACATGATAAGCTTGGCATTAATGTGATGGGGCCAAATTTAAATGAGAGGGCTGATGTTAATTTTATTTCCAAAGATAAATTTGGTGAGGAGGCATCTGAAGTGGCTGCTGATGTGGCACGTTTTAACCATGGTGTTGTGGGTAAGTCTAAAAATGGAAAAAATGTGAATGGAACCTCTAATTATGCGCATATTCTTGGTGGTTCAAATGGTAAGGGGAACCAGTTTTCTTCATCTAGCTCCGTTGCACTTGAGTTTATTAAACCAAATGTTATTGATGGACGTATTAAAGTTTGCCCTCCTTTGGATGTTGCGGAGGAAGGTAGTTTGGTGTGGAAGAATACTTTGGTTGGCAATTTTGTTGGCAAGAAACTTCCTTTCAAGGTAGTTAATTCTATTGCTCATAAGATATGGGGGAGATATGGATTGCGTGAGGTGTTATCTTCTAACAATGGATTTTTCTTCTTTAAATTTGATAACTTTCAAGACGCATGTGTGGTTATGGAGAGAGCTCCATGGCATATGGCCAATCGGCCATTAGTTCTTAAACATTGGCAACCTGGTTTGCCTCTCGCCAAAGAAGATGTTCATAAGGTTCCGGTGTGGGTTCATCTATACAATGTTCCGTTAGAGTGTTGGACTTCCAAGGGGTTGAACTTTGTGGCTAATGTTGTTGGGCGCCCACTTCATGCTGATCATATCACTTTATCTCAAATAAGGCTAAGTTATGCTCGAGTTTTATGTTGAAGTTGATGCAAGGGATACTTTAGTTGAGGATTTTGATTTCGAATGGTCCAATGGTAGGTGGATTAAGATTCGAGCTGAATTTGAATGGATTCCTTGTTGGTTTCTATAATTAGTCCCAAAGAAAGATTAAGCCATATAAATACAAATAACATACATGCAAAGCTAGAAACATGGCGGAATCATACTTACTAAGCTTTGTGACGAAAATGGTGAAGACAATCCTTGAGTCTTCAAGGTGGAAGTTTCGGCCAAGCAAGAAGATGGAGAGAAGCTTCAAATCTTCAAGTGTTCCAAGCTCCAGGTTGTTTTTTCCCTATCACCTCTTTTGATCCTTGCTTGTGCTAGCAAAAATGGAGAATGAAAAACAATTTTTCTGCCTTTGGTTTGAAGCTCACGGCGTGAGCAAGGGAGAGGAAGAGGAGAGTATGACTTATCAATTTTTGTTCTCCTTTTGTTTCTAAAACCGTGAGAGACAAATGAAAAGCAAATGAAATGATATCAAATACCAAATGAATTTTTTATCAAAAACCCTTCAAAAACCGTGAAAGGTTTTTCCCTCCAAAGGAAAATTCATCATTTGCCATCATTATCTCACATTGAGAATAGAGACAATGTATCATCCCTTAAAGGTGACTAGATACATCCATCATCTATTCGTATCAAGTAATGAGATATCGCGATGTGATTTGCGGATTCCACCCGTTTCAAAATACGAATGTGTCCGCAAACACTTTCGGGCCCAAATTCGCTAATTCCGAATTAACGAATTTCCGTCGCGACGAGAATTAAATAATTACGCCTAGCGGAATTATTATTCAGATCGCTAACGAATTAATTCCAAATTAATTTTTGCCCGAATTAAAATCCGATTTTAATTCCGCGTCGAAATCTAATTTCGTTTAATAATATATATCGAATATATTATTTTATCGATTAATTCCAAATTAATCGATCTCTCTCTCTCTCTCCTAATAAGGCATTTTATCCAAGATAAAGTTTCTCCGTAATTAATCCAAGATTAATAAAGTTCGAATCAAACATCATAGGTGAATCTTCAGGAAGCGACCCAAGAGATCTCCGGATATGTTGGCAGTAAATACGGTCGTTGGATAATCCAAACACGTACGTACCTCGTACTACGTTTTTACCGATTTACAAGACAAGGTTGGCTTCTAGCAAAGCGCCATGCCTACCCAATTCTCCAGAAATATTCTTACTGGAATATTAGATCTATATCAAGCGTAGTATACCGTAGTATTGCGTACATCGATCCAGTATCGGATGATCACATGTTAGGCCTGGGGCTGGAAATGTGTCTGCCCCGTACGAAACATATATCGGATATCAAACAACTAGTCTCTTTAAATCGGACAATCCTGACCTGGTCATATTGTCCCGACGGTTGCAACCTTTTATAGAGTACTAGTTCTGTATCCAGTGTGATTATCATCTCCATATGTCTGAAGTGATACTTCCATCTCGACATCACATCCAGTACACTACGATTCTCGATAAACCCAGAAGAGGCGTACACAGAACCGGTTAAAGCCCCGAACCACCACAACCAAGTTTACCGATTGTCGCAAGTACTAGCGATGCAAGTCTCAGGTTAAGACCATATACACCTACCCTGATGCGGCCTCCCATAGACACGCAGACATACTACCAATGGGATTCCGCGGGGTCTGTCCAGAGCGAAGCTGTTTTCCGTACCATCGGTAAAACACAACCTCCTATCGCACTTGCATAAGTATCCAATACTTAAATATATGATAACTATGCCGTTGTGCCATCACAACTCGCACAAGTGCAATACTAGTCTATTCCGCATTATCGATGTCCGATCTCGATAATACTCCGACTAGGGATATTTAATGATTAAACCTTTTATATTGATACTGTCTCATATCATCTCAATACGGAATTAATCATATGGACTTTTGCCATTAATATATTAAAGTAAATAATTTTACAAAACGGCAAAAGGCAATTTCATTATCACATAGTTAATTTTGTACAATAATACAATATCATTTACAAAACAGTGACGCTATGGGTCATAATGTCTAACATTCCTATCAAGTGTTCTTCTTGTGGGGTATTCGGCCATACATTGGGTACTTGTCCTAGTAGAGTACCTAAGGTTGAGGAAAGCAAGCCTAAGGATGAAGAAAGCAAGCCTTCTAAAGTTTGGGTGCCTAAACCTATAGATTGTTCGGTAAGTACGAGTAAAAATTAAGAGAAGGATAAGAAATGGGTAACAGTTTCAAGGAAGAATAAGGGTAAGGGTGTGGTGAAGGCAGTTGACACTTTGCCTCATGAGGAGTTGGCTTTAGTTCCAGTTGATGTCTCTGAGATAGGTTCCAAAGGTGTGGACATTATTGTTTGTGTTGATAATGAAGAAGGGGAATGCTCCCCTTTAGTGAGAATGCTGAATAGTAAGAAGCATATAGATCATAGTAAGGAGTTGTGTTGTACATTGGCTTTGGAAACCAACGGTACCGATTCTATAAATGGTGAAAAAGCCGTATCTGATCTTGGTAAGGAGGCCATAAATGAGCAATGTGAGGATGATGTATCACCCATTCGTATTGATAACTCTTTGGCATTGAATGTTGGACAGTTATGGCCCATAGCGTCACTATTTGTACAGATCATGGTGTTGTTGTACAAATTAACTATGTGACAAAGAAGATTGCTCTCTTATCATTTGTGATTAGATCACCAAGATGTATAAATGATAGGAGGTCCTTATGATTTGTTCCTGGATTGAGAATGATATGAGACAGTATCAGTCAACGAAGGATAAATCATTAAATATCCATAGTCAGAGTATTATCGAGATTGGACATCGATAATGCGTAAAAGACTAGTATTACACTTGTGCGCGTTGTGAGGGCATAACGACATAGTTCTCATATACTTGGGTATAGGATACTCATGCAAGTGTAATATGAGGTTGTGTTTTACCGATGGTACGGGAGATAGCTTCGCTCTGGATAGACCCCCTCGGAATTCCATTGGTAGTATGACTATGTGTCTATGGAAGTCCAAAATCAGGGTAGGTGTATTTGGTCTTAACCTAAGACTTGCACCACTAATACTTACGACAATCAATATACTTTGGTTTTAGTCGTCCAGGGCTTTAACCGGTTTCTGTGTTTGCCTCTTTTGGGTATATTGAGAATCGTAGTGTGTTGGGTGTGATGTCAAGACGGAAGTATCACTCCAGTCATATGGAGATGATGGTCACGTAGGATACGGGACTGATTCTCTTAAATGCTGCAGCTATCGGGATATTATGACTAGGTCATGTATATCCGATTTAGAGACTAGTTACCAGACATCCGATATGTGCTTCGAACGGGGCAGACACAATTCCAGCCTCGGCCTAGCATGTGATCATCCGATACTGGATCGAGATACGCAATACTACGTATACTACGCCTGATATAGATCGTTATATTCCTATAAGGATATTTCTGGAGAATTGGGTAGGCATGACGCTTTGCTAGAAGCCAACCTTGTCTTGTAAATCGGTATAAACGTAGTACTAGGTACTTACGTGTTCGGATAGTCCGACGACCGAATTTACTGCCAACATATCCGGGGATCTCATGGGTCGCTTCCCGAAGATTCACCGATGAAGTATGACTCGCACTTTAATTAATCTGGGATTAATTAGATGAGAGAGAAAATTAATCTGGGATTAATTACGAAGTTATTTTATCTGGGATAAAATATCAAATAAAGAAATATAACGATTAATTTCGAATTAATCGATAAAATAATATATTCGATATATTATACGAAATTGGATTTCGACGCGGAATTAAAATTAGATTTTAATTCGGGCGAACGAGTTAATTTAGAATTATTCGTTAGTGACGTGAATAGTGATTTCACTAGGCATAATCATTTAATTACGTCGCAACAGAAAATTCGTTAATTTGGAATTAGCGAACCCGAGCCCGAGATTGTTTGCGAGCGCATTCGCATTTTGAATTCGAGTGCGGCACGTAAGTCAAATCAAGCGTCAAATCGCTAGTCGGATCTAGCGTCACATCATTCGTCAATCAAGTGATAGATGTCTTTCACTTTGAGTGATTGACGCCAGTCACTATTCACTCATTGATAGGAAGTGATGTGTGTGGTTGGCAAGCATTTATGGCTTGAAATTTTGAAAGAGAAAATATAAGTAAATTAATTTTGGAAATTAATTATGAGTATTAGATACACTTTCTTCTTCCAACCTAACTCTCTCTCTTTATTCACGTTTTTGGAGCCAAAACTCCTCTCTCTCTCTCTCTCGGCCATTTGGCCATTTTCTTCACTGGTTTTTCTGGGCAGAAACCGTGAGATGGGAAGCAAAGTGTGATGATTTTGTGGCAAAATCATCAAGAGCTAGCACTCCGAGAGACATGCGAAGGTGATAGGGAAGTCCACCCATGAGCTTGGAATCACCATGACGAAGCTTGGAGCTTGGAGCTTGAAGATTGATCCAAAGCCGCAAATGGAGGGGAACCACAGCAGCTCACTGCTGTGACATACAGAGGGGAGAAAATTGAATTTTTTTTTACCCACCGCATCGTTCAACTGATCGATGTGAGTATTCCGCAACTCCATGATGTATTCGCATGTTTATTTCCTGCTTTATATTTGATCCTCGGGGCCGTAGAAGTCAAACATTGAAAGCTAAACCTTGGGGATCTAAATACTAATTCTTCTTTACTGCTATGAAGAGTTTTCACGGTCGTAGCAAGATTACTTCTATCACTAAGGAGGATGGGACCCGTGTGGAGGAATGTTTTGGTTAGAGATGAGATTGTTTTCTTTTTTAGACCCTTTTGGGTCCCCAGCGAGGTCAGCAGGATTTTGATAGGGTGGCCCTTCAATCTGCTAGTACTAGACATGTGACTCCTGAGCAGAGTGAGACTCTTCCCTGGGAGGTTTCGGATGAGAAGATTAAGGCTGTCTTGTTCGCGTTGAAGGACAATAAAGCTCCAGGCCCAGATGAGTTTAATTCGGGTTTCTTTAAGAAGTCTTGGAACATTGTATGGAATGATGTCATTTGTGCTATTCACTCTTTCTTTTCCTCTAGGCGTCTCTTGAGGCAGGTTAATGCTACTTCTATTGCTCTGATTCCTAAGATTCCCAACCCTTCCCAGGTTAAGGATTATAGGCCTATTTCTTGTTGCAATACTATTTACAATTGCATTTCTAAGCTTATTGCGAATAGGATCAAGGTTATCCTTCCTTCTATGATCAGTCATAATCAATCTACTTTTGTTGCGGGTAGGCGTATCAGCGACAATATTCTTTTGTGTCAGGAATTGGTTCGGAATTATCACCGGACTGGTGGTTCCTCGAGATGTGCTCTTAAGATTGACTTGATGAAAGCTTATGACTCTGTTCGTTGGGATTTCTTGGTTGAGGTGTTGCGGACTGTTGGTATGCCAGAGAGGATGGTGGGTTGGATTCAGGAGTGTATGACTTCTACTAGGTTTTCTATGTCTATTAATGGAGAGTTGCATGATTTTTTCTCTGGGGGTCGTGGGTTGCGACAAGGTGATCCTATGTCTCCTTATCTCTTTGTTTTGGCTATGGAAGTTCTGTCAGGTCTTCTTCATAATATGGCTCTTAATCGGGGTTTTAAGTTCCACTGGCGGTGTTCTAAGGACCTTCTTACTCATCTTTGCTTTGCGGATGACCTTATGATTTTTTGTAAAGCGGATGCTTCCTCGGTTTCATTGATCAAGGATTGTCTCGGGCAGTTCAGTGGTTTATCAGGTTTAATCCCGAATCCAGCTAAAAGTCTTTTCTTCTCCTCTGGTATCTCTTCTACCCTTCAGGGCCAACTGCGTCATGTTTTGGGGTTCCAAGTTGGGATTCTTCCAGTGCGGTACTTGGGAGTCCCTTTGATTTCTACTAAACTCCGGGCCTCAGATTGTGCTTCTCTTGTGGATCGTATTGTCATGCGTGCTAAGAGTTGGAGTAGTAAGTTTCTCTCTTATGCGGGACGGCTTCAGCTCATTAAGTCTGTTTTGTTTTCCATTCAAGTTTATTGGTCTTCCTTATTTATTCTTCCTAAGTCTGTTATTAGGAAGGTGGAGACGATTCTGCGGTATTTCCTTTGGAAGGGTAGCGCGCTTACCTCTTCTGGGGCGAGAGTGGCTTGGAGTAGAGTTTGTTTACCTCTAAATGAGGGAGGGCTGGGGATTAAGAGTTTGGATACTTGGAATAGAGCGGCTATTGTTAAGCGCATTTGGTTTCTTTGTTCTGGCCAGGTTTCTTCTTGGTCTAATTGGGTTCATTCTTATTGTTGAGGGGGAGAAGTGTTTTGGAGGTGCCTTGTCCTACAGATTGCTCTTGGAGTTGGCGTAAGATCTTGGAGCTTCGTTCCTGGTCCCGGCGGCGGATGAGAGTTAGGATTGGGAATGGTGAGAAGACTTTATTGTGGTTTGCTTATTGGCATCCTTTGGGCCCGATTGTGGACACGTTGGGTGAGAGAGTGATTTATGACTCTGGCTTGGATAGGATGGCTACAGTTGCTTCCATTATCTCTGATTCTTCTTGGCGTTGGCCCCCTTCTAGGTCTGCTGCCCTTGTTGATTTGGCTCTGTCCCATCTTCCGTCTCCTTCTAGTATGAGGGAGGATGAGCTGGTTTGGGAGGATGATAGGAGTGGGAGATTTTCTGTGGATAGTGCTTGGAATGCCATGCGGACAAGGGGAACCTTGCTGCATTGGTTTCGAGTTGTTTGGTTCCGGAAGGATATTCCCCGTCATTCCTTTTTACTTTGGATGTCTATTCAGGGAGGCCTTTGTACTCAAGATAGTTTGATGAGGTTTGGTATCTATTCTTGCTCGCGTTGTATTCTCTGTGGTTGTTCAAGTGAGGACATTGATCATCTTTTCTTCCAGTGCTTCTTCTCTTCGAAGGTCTGGTCGTCTGTGCTGGCTATGTGTGGGTTAGTATGGAGATGCCGGGATTGGCCTCAGACTGTTGAGTGGTTGTGTCAGTTTACTGATGCCTCTTTACGTCATTTTCTTGTTCGTCTGTCTTTTGCAGCGTCAGTCTACCATATTGGGAGGGAGAGGAATGCTCGCACTCATGATATGCCTCTTCGGCCTGTATCTGTTCTTCTTAGTGACATTGTTTTTGATGTTCGGAATCGTGCTAGTTTTTACGGAAGGTGAAACCATCTTATGATAATAAATGGCTTCACATATCCTGGCACTTGTCCGATGACATCTTCTGTTGATCTTTTGCTTGTAACCTCTCGGCTTTTCTTCTATGAGGGCTTGTCCTCTCTAGTTGCCTGGGGTATGCCCCTTTGCTCGTGTATAGTTTTGTTTTGGTTATAATACTTACTTTATCCAAAAACAAATTGGATTGAATTTGAATTTGACACAAAAATCCCCTTTAGCTGGGTTTAAAAGCATGTTATGGGTTGATTTTTTATTAAATTGTGTTGGACATGATTTAATGTTAAAAAGCATGATTAATTAGAAAATTTTGTGTTTTGGAAATATTGATTTGGGTAATTAATTGTGTAATACACTTTATGTAATTAAATTGTAAAATTGGGTTTTTGTAATTTAATTATATTAGGCCTATTTTAGAATTGGGCTTTTTAAAGTTGTAAATGTGCTTATTGGGCTTGGTTGTACCAAGAAGGGTTTAGTCTAAATTAGTTGGATCCAATTGGGCCCAAAACCGCTTCCATAAAGCCCAAATGCGACTAATGGACCTTAATAATTTAATTGGGCCTAATGGGCCTAAATTGATTTCTGGGCTTATGGGGTTACTCATTGATTGGACTTTGGTTATTGGTTTGACCCGAGTTGACCAAAAGTCCACGCCTTAAAGAAATTAATTAAAAGCCCATTGGACTTTAATTAAATTAATATTGGGTATTAATCGGGCTTTGAAACCCGTAACGATTAAATTTGGAATTTAAGTCGTAAAGGTTTATTAATAAAGTGTAATATTTAATTTGGAATTAAATAGCGAATTAGTATTAAATACAAATTGAATTGGATTTAATTTTGTAGTTTAATTTAATTCGAGAATTCGTACTTTGAGTACTTATTCGTAAAACGAGTTTGACTCGCGCAAAATCAAATCATTGTTTGAACATTGGATGGTCACTAATTATCAGATTAATTAATTTGATTAGATTGATTGATAACATGCTTGTGTGAATACATGGTTGCGATGCATGAATAATGTATATCAGATGGATATTAGATGCGTGGGGTAATTTTAGAAATTGTTGTAATAAATTTGGAATTTATTAATTGGACCTGCGTGTCCAGCTTATTACCTCCATACTCTTTGTATTTCTCTTCTCACCTATTCCCCTCAATGTAAATGAGGTTTCTTTAGAAGTGTAGTGTAACGGGTAGAAGAAATATTTGTGCTAGCGGGAGAGAAGAAATGGAGAGATTTGATCTAGGATCAATGTGTTAAGTATCCATCCTCATATCATTATTATTTTATTATACGCGCTTTATTATGTATTTAGAATGCATGTTTAAGGGTGTATGATGATGAGACCTTAACAAAGATAATAATTTGGTTGCCAATTTGCACGCGAAAAACCCTCGCAAAATATTAAGCATTTTTCTTTCCATTGAGTGATTCTTACTCAAGATCTAAGACTGGCATTGGCTTGTTGGCCAAAGTCAAGGCCTTTGTCCGTCGAAGATGTGTTTGAATCACGAAGGCTTTGTTCCATATTGTGTTTTGTCCAAGTTGTGGTTTGTTAGCCAAAGTCAAGACCACTTCTTGTCCATCGACATTGATTACGAAGCTTTCCATGGTCAATGAGTCACGCTTAACTGGGATCACTAAGTTTGTAGTGCCAAAGCCAAGGCTTAGTTGATTTAGAGGAAAAAGGTTAGGCAATATATTTGATATATTGGCATATTTATTGTATATATGTTTCGGACTTGGATGTCCCCCTACTGGATCTAGGAATTGGATTGGATCCAATTGATCTTAGAGATCTACCTAGTTAATTATCATACAATTTGTTGCCCAAAGTCAAGATTGTGTGATATTTAACGGGATCCTAGCCCGCTAGGAAACACGGTTTCCCGAGTACTCGTTAGAGGGTTAGAGGCTCGCCGAAAAATAGTGGGAGGCAAGAATTGAATTTGCTATATTCGTTTAATTACTTGCCATACGCACTCAAATCAAATATCATTCGTCAAATATATTTAATGTTAGTTGGACTAATATTTAAATTGTTGTTTTAATTAACAGTTGGACTGTATTCAAACAATTCAATTATAGTTGATTAATATAGTTGGACTATAATAATCATATATTTAATAGTACCTAAATCGTTGATTAAATAGTTTGACTACTAGAATCAAGATAAAATTGAAAGATTGACATTTAAAACATAATCCTAGGGAAATGTATTTAAATTGTTTAATTTTCAAATTGGGAATAAAATTTCAAGATGGTCCTGGAAACTAATAAGTTACTTTATTTGATAAAATAACATATTAGGCCTAAGCCCAGAGTTAAGCAAATAGTAGAGCATAATCTTTGGAAGATTTATGTGATGATAACTTTAGTGCTTAATCCATTAAGCTTGTCGCAGTAGACTCCTTATTTCTTTGTCAGAACTAAGGGTTAGATCCCTAAAGTATGATAAAGAAATTGAATGATCTTCATAAATCTATATTTAGATTTTAGAAGTACTAAATTGCAATATCAAACTCTTGGAGAGTTAATGACTATTCTCAAGGAGATAAAGTCAAAGTTTGCAATTAGGCAAGTAGCGCAAGGGGCACCTTACTTCGATATTCTAGAAACCTGAAGCTTGGCCAAAAGCTTCTGGAATATGAAAATGGCAAAGGCAAAATCATTATAATCTTCTGGGAAGATAAATGACATATCCCAAAATGTCTGCCAAATTGTGGCAAATGGGTTCGCGGAAGCGTGACTGTCGTTGAACAAAGCAGACATGAAGGAATTAAATAACGAGCAAGGCTCTGACTTCAAATATGTTTATCATAAATATGTTCACTACTAGTATTAAAAATTGGATTTTAAATACTTAGTGTGATACATAAAATATATGTATTGATGTTCAGAATCTGTTATGAACAGGATACTGACTTCAATAGAGATTAATCTGCGAATTGGAAACGGGACGAAAGTCGCTGTTTTAACCATAGATACCTAAGTTTAGGAACTACCTTCGGGTGTGTACCTAAATTAGGAAACTATTATAATGTAACTAGTTTGACTAGAAACATAATCTCTATATCAGTGTTTAACCCACTGTGGGTTTACCTTTATATTCTAGAACACTAAAGTGTTTCATTATATAAAGATGATATTGAGATAAACACATTAGATGTGAATAACATTATTTATATTTTGAATATAAATAAATCTCAAACATATAAAATGACAAACAAATAGCTCAAACTGATTTGATCAGAAGAAACTAATTGTGGCATTGTTGTTTGGGACACAATCAAACAAGACTTGTATATCCACACTTTCGAAGAGTGGGTACTAGGACTGATTTGATTCCATTCAAATAAAATCTACGAATCTAGTCTATTGGGCAAAGTGCCTAAAACACCTTTACTTGGTAAAAGTGCAAATGCCACCAATCTGTTAGTCCTAGTTCATAGTGAAGCAAGTGGGCCCATGTCTAGCTAGGCTAGAGGTGGATAAGAACTTTTCGTGACCTTTACGGATGTGGCATCGCGTTATGGTTATCTGTTTCTTTCGAAACACAAATCGAAAACTTTTACAGTTTTCGACACGAAATAGACAAACATATCGGCTAAAGTATTTGACATGATCCAGGACGACAACAAAGCAAAAGACCCATTACAAGTACCAGAAGGGCCAATTACGAGGCAGAGGACCAAAAGACTCAGAGAAGCAATGGCGGGATTAGTTCAGAGTTTTATGGCCGACTGCAACAAACAAATAGAGACGCATGTGAGCTTCGATGGAAAGGGCCCAAAGCCATTTCACTTGGCCCAAATCAGTTTAGAATAAAGCTTCCTAGGCATTTGAAGACTTAAATACTTGGTATTTTTGTAATTTCGTATTTAGGGGTATTGTTGTCTTTATGCCTTTAGGGTTTCTTTTGTATCACTATTTAAGCTTTCTTTCTTTTTCATTTGGGAGGTAATCAACGAAATTTATAAAAAAACTAAAAAGCTTAAAGCTTTGGCTATGGCCGAATTCTTGTAAGGGAGGGATTCCCCTTTTCAAGTTTGAATCGACTTATCTAAGTTTTGGCAAACTTAGTGGCGTCTCCATTGCTAGCAAAACACTACAAGGATTCATCTTAAAGGTTCTCAAGGGCAAGTTCTTTGTGGGTCTTCTTTGTGGCCTTGGAATGGTTTTGTTTCTACAAAATCATATTCGCGGTTCTTGGGGTTCTGTCCGTTGTTTGGGGTTTGCTTGGATTTCGAATCCAAGTGGGTTTCTTGTCAGTATTATATCGTCACAGTGAGACCGTAATGGAAAATACTTAAGCAATAAGTTTCTCGTATACTTGAAAGAGTATAGTATTCTTTCAAGGAGGATTCGTTCCGGAACACGTCATCCTGACGGTGTGTCCGAACCTGAGTAACCGAATTTTGTTGGACATGATAAAAGTTAATCATGAGTCGCTCTGAGCTACCATTTCCTTCAACGGATAAGCATTAACAGTGCAGAACTTATTTTGAATAAGGTTCCATAAAAATCTGTTTGACAGACTTCATATTAGATATGAACGGGAAAGAAACCAGGTTTCTCATTCCTGAAAATTTGGGAATGCTAGGCATATGTTTGGATGATACCAAAATAAAACCCAAATTGGATAAATGCCAATTGTAGGTTATCCTAGGGATACCATAAGTATAGTACTTATACAACTCACTAAGAGAATAATTCTATTGTTGCTCACCATGCGGTTTTCCTAAGAGGAATACCTATATGTAGTGGTAAGTGGGAGGATAGTAAAACTCGATGAAAATCGGAGTAATACTATTCCAGGCACCGATTCCTAATAGAACACAAATAGATCATCAATGATGATACTATACCAGTAATCTTCGAATACACAAGAACCGCGTAAGTCGGAGAGATTCAGAAAAAAACCTGGGGTATGGGTTTCTGATCTCACCTCATAAAGATGTCAATCTTTTGAGGAATACCAACTGACTACGTATGAGGAAGTGATACAAGGTATCGACTCCTTATTATGGCAAATTGCCATGATATCCGAAATGGATTCCATGTATACCAACTATGTTTGGATACTAGTTGATGTACCGCAAGGCATTGTGCCTATTGGTACTTTATAAGTCTTCAAGGAAGACGTACATGGATGGCAACATACTAACGTACTAAGCTAGGCTTGTAGCGGAAAGGTATCGTTATCAACATTGTGTTGATTACAACGAAACCTTTTACATGTTGCAACGGTAAATTCATTTGGATAATGCTTGCTAATGATGCATGTTTCATTTGTGAAATATGTCAGCTGAATGGCAAAATCGCTTTCCTGAAAAGGAAACCTTTTGGAGGATGTTTGCAACATCCTGACGGTTTTGTCGTACCCAAAACTAGCAAACAAGGTTTGCAGGTTATTCGATCCATGTTTAGATTGAAGCAAGCATAGGTTCTTGGAATTACCGTTTTGATGTAATCATAATGGTTTATGATTTAATTCAAAGCGGAAATGATTCATGTGTATATAAGGAGGTTAGTGGGAGCGCACTGACAATAATGTCCTATAAATAATGATGATATGACATTTCTTGGAAATGATATTCCCATAAACAATCGGTGAAAGCTTGGCTTTCATGAAAACTCTCCGAGAATTCATACATTGAAAAATGTACGCGACCTGGTGTCGCATACGCTTTGAGCATATGGAGTCACAAACAGGCCAATCCAAGTGATAGTCACTGGATTGAGATTAAGAACATCCATTAGTTTCTTAGAGAACTAAGGATGATGTCTTATACAATGGAGATGGAGAACTTGAAGTGACTGGGATCACTACTGTAAGTTTCCTAAACCGATAAAATGACTATAAGTCACAAACGGTACTATACAGTTTGAATAACGGAACAGTGAGCTGGAAATCTTCCAAGCAAGATATTGTTACCGAATAAACAACAAATGCGGGTTATTGCTGCAGCTGAGGCAGCAATAGAAGCCATTTGGGTCGATAACAAATCTAATTAGATTAGATATAGTTCTTTTAGCAGCTGAGCTAGGCTACAGCGCAGGCTAAAGAATTAATGGTCTCATCAACGATCCAGATATATACTTCAACTATTCATCTGATTCATTCGAATCATACATCGTGGCGATGTGATGATCGTATAAATCGCATCAGACGATAATCATGCAAATCCGCTATTTGTACAGATCATGGTTCGATCATGTAAATCGAAAGACATTCTCAGCAATTTGAGCCAACCGTACATAGTTCGGGTGGTAGACACTCGAGTGACTGGCTATAGGCCAAGTGGGAGATTGTTGGACAGTTATGACCCATATCGTCACTATTTGTACAGATCATGGTGTTGTTGTACAAATTAACTATGTGAAAAAGGAGATTGCTCTCTTATCATTTGTGATTAGATCACCAAGATGTATAAATGATAGGAGGTCCTTATGATTTGTTCCTGGATTGAGAATGATATGAGACAGTATATGACGCGGAACTCACTTGGAGGATTAGGCCAAGCAAACCCCTCGCAGCGGACAGAACCCCAAGAACCGCAAATTTGATTTTGTAGGAACAAAACCCTTCCAAGGCCACAAAGAAACCCACAAAGAACTTGTCTTTGAGAACCCTTAAGATGATTCCTTGAAGTGTTCTGCTAGCACGGAGACGCCACTAAGGTTGCCACGCCTTAGATAAGTCGATTGCATGAAATAAGGGGAATCCCTCCCTTAAGCAATTTTTGGACAAAGCCAGGCTCTCAATGGAGATGAATTTCGAAATTTGGTGATTAGCTTCTCATTAAGATGAAATGAGTTTAAATAGTACAATGAAATAAACCCTAATAGGTGCAAAATGACCAAAACACCCTAAGTTGCTAACTAATGGCTATTAAATGGCCATGCCCTTAATAGACATTTAATAACAAACACAAAGTCAAAAGAAACAAAGACTTAATCAATAACAAACAAAGACTTAATAAATAACTTTGCCAAAAAAGTCTAAAGTAAAAACACAAAATCATAAAAGTCAACAAATGTGGAAAACTTTTCCAAATTTGTCTAAAGTTGTTTCCTTGCACCAAAAGTCCTCCAAATTCGTGGATTCCATGTATAAAGGCATAATGATGTGTCATAAAGTCCAATAAGTCTTGTCTTGGCCGAATATTTAGTGTCGGGCTTGAATCGGCTTGATCCGTTAAAAATATACTCGGCTTCAAGATTGCTGGTGCGTTACTCTGGTATGACTTGGGTCAAGTGAAATAGCTTCGGACCCACTCCATTGAAGCCCTCATGTGACGCCAATATGCCCAGTTGTCTGTCACACTCGACCATGGCATTCTGCGCTAGCCCCGCCATTGCGTCTCTGATCTTCTTAGCTCTTTGGCGTGTGATTGGGCCTGTTGGCAATTGCAAAGGATCTAATGTTCCTTGAGTTGTTGGATTCATGTCAGTATAAGTCCACGAAGGATAAATCATTAAATATCCCTAGTCAGAGTATTATCGAGATTGGACATCGATAATGCGTAAAGACTAGTATTACACTTGTGCGCGTTGTGAGGGCATAACTGCATAGTTCTCATATATTTGGGTATAGGATACTCATGCAAGTGTAATAGGAGGTTGTGTTTTACCGATGGTACGGGAGACAGCTTCGCTCTGGATAGACCTCATCGGAATTCCATTGGTAGTATGACTTACATGTCTATGGAAGTCCGAAATCAGGGTATGTGTATTTGGTCTTAACCTGAGACTTGCACCGCTAATACTTACGACAATCAATATACTTTGGTTTTGGTCATCCAGGGCTTTAACCGGTTTCTGTGTACGCCTCTTCTGGGTATATTGAGAATCGTAGTGTGTTGGGTGTGATGTCAAGACGGAAGTATCACTCCAGTCATATGGAGATGATGGTCACGTAGGATACGTGACTGGTTCTCTTAAATGCTGCAGCTATCGGGATATTATGACTAGGTCATGTATATCCGATTATAGAGACTAGTTACCAGACATCCGATATGTGCTTCGTACAGGGCAGACACAATTCCAGCCCCAAGCCTAGCATGTGATCATCCGATACTGGATCGAGATACGCAATACTACGTATACTATGCCTGATATAGATCGCTATATTCCTATAAGGATATTTCTGGAGAATTGGGTAGGCATGGCGTTTTGCTAGAAGCCAACCTTGTCTTGTAAATCGGTATAAACGTAGTACTAGGTACTTACGTGTTCGGATAGTCCGACGACTGAATTTACTGCCAACATATCCGGGGATCTCATGGGTCGCTTCCCGAAAATTCACCGATGACGTATGACTCGCACTTTAATTAATTTGGGATTAATTAGATGAGAGAGAAAATTAATCTGGGATTAATTGCGGAGATATTTTATCTAGGATAAAATATCAATTAAAGAGAGATAACGATTAATTTGAAATTAATCGATAAAATAATATATTCGATATATTATACGAAATTGGATTTCGACGAGGAATTAAAATTAGATTTTAATTCGGGCGAACGAGTTAATTTAGAATTAATTCGTTAGCGACGTGAATAGTGATTTTGCTAGGCATAATCATTTAATTGCGTCGCAACGGAAAATTTGTTAATTTGGAATTAGCGAACCCGAGCCCGAGATTGTTTACGAGCGCATTCACATTTTGAATTCGAGTGCGGCACGCAAGTCAAATCAAGCTTCAAATCGCTAGTCGGATCTAGTGTCACATCATTCGTCAATCAAGTGATAGATGTCTTTCACTTTGAGTGATTGACGCCAGTCACTATTCACTGATTGATTGGAAGTGATATGTGTGGTTGGCAAGCATTTATGGCTTGAAATTTTGAAAGAGAAAATATAAGTAAATTAATTTTGGAAATTAATTATGAGTGTTGGATACACTTTCTTCTTCCAACCTAACTCTCTCTCTTTATTCACGTTTTTGGAGCCAAAAACTCCTCTCTCTCTCTCGGCCATTTGCCCATTTTCTTCACTGGTTTTTCTGGGCAGAAACCGTGAGATGGGAAGCAAAAGTGTGATGATTTTGCGGCAAAATCATCAAGAGCTAGCACTCCGAGACACATGCGAAGGTGATAGAGAAGTCCACCCATGAGCTTTGAATCACCATGACGAAGCTTGGAGCTTGAAGATTGATCCAAAGCCGCAAATGGAGGGGAACCACAGCAGCTCACTGTCGTGACATACAGAGGGCAGAAAACTGAATTTTTGTTGCCCACCGCATCGCTCAACCGATCGATGTGAGTATTCCGCAACTCCGTGATGTATTCGCATGTTTATTTCTTGCTTTTTATTCGATCCTCGGGGCCGTAGAAGTCCAACATTGAAAGCTAAAGATTCTTTAGAGAAGAAAGAGTTGGGTCAGGGTGATAAAAATAAGAAGAACTATGGTTGTAAGAGGGGTCGGAAAAGCCATTCACCTCGTGGTAGAAGGTGGAGATGATCTGTTGTGTTAGTTTTCTCTTTATTGTTTAAATGATTTTTGGTTGTTGGAACATTCGGGGTCTTAATGACCCTACTAAGCAGGCTGAAGTTCGGAGGGTTTTTCCGTGATGAGAAGCTTTCACTTTGTGGACTGGTTGAGACTAAAGTTAAGGATGGTAATCTTCTACATGTGTCTCGTGCTATTAATCCTTCTTGGAAGTTTGTTTATTAATCAGGTGTTGTTCATTTTGGAAGAATTTGGGTATGTTGGAACCTCTCGGATGTGGATGTTATTGTTATTCGGTCTTCTCCTCAAGCTATTCAATGTCGTGTTGCTCATGTTTCTTCTGCTTGGAGTTGTATGGTAACAATGGTTTATGGAGAATATAGTTATGAGAAGCGTCGAGAACTTTGGGCTCACTTGGTTGCTAGTGGTTGTGAGTTTGACACCTCTCCGTGGTTAGTAATGGGGGATTTTAATGTGATTTCCGATCATTCTGAGCATCATGATGGCAGTTTGTATTGGCCTTCTTGGAAGGATGAGTTGGGTTTATGTTTGGGCCAGGCTGGTTTGGCAGATGTTTAGTTTTCGGGTTGTAGGTATACTTGGCATAATAAACAGATAGATTCTCCTATTTGGCGGAAACTAGATCGGGCGGTTGCTAATACCTCTTGGGAGTGCTCCTTTCCTGGTTCAGTAGCTAGGTTTTTCTAACCCTCGGGAATCTCATATCATTCTCCTATGGTGGTTACTCTCTTAAAGCTCCTACAGGGAAGATTCCTTTTAAGTTTTTGATTTTTGGGCTGAGCATCCAGATTTTGTGTCAGTGGTAGCTAAAGCTTGGGATGTGGATATTTATGGTACTCCAATGTTTCGGTTGTGCAAGAAATTGAAGAATGTGAAGGTGGCGCTACGGAAGTTTAATTTAGATCACTTTTTGACAAGAAAACACTTGGATTCGAAATCCAAGCAAACCTCAAGCAAAGGACAGAACCCCAAGAACCGCGAATATGATTTTGTAGAAACAAAACCCTTCCAAGGCCACAAAGAAGACCCACAAAGAACTTGCCATTGAGAACCTTTAAGATGAATCCTTGTAGTGTTTTGCTAGCAATGGAGACGCCACTAAGTTTGCCAAAACTTAGATAAGTCGATTCAAACTTGAAAAGGGGAATCCCTCCCTTACAAGAATTCGGCCATAGCCAAAGCTTTAAGCTTTTAGTTTTTTTTTTATAAAATTTCGTTCCTTTTCCAAATGAAGAAGAAAGTAAGCTTAAATAGTGTTACAAAAAGAAACCCTAAAGGCATAAAGACAACAATGCCCCTAAAAACGAAATTACACAAATATCAAGTCTTTAAGTCTTCAAAAGCCTAGGAAGCTTTATTCTAAACTGATTTGGGCCAAGTGAAATGGTTTTGGGCCCTTTCCATCGAAGCCCACATGCATCTCTATTTGTTTGTTGCAGTCGGCCATAAAACTCTGAACTAATCCCGTCATTGCTTCTCTGAGTCTTTTGGTCCTCTGCCTCGTAATTGGCCCTTCTGGTACTTGTAATGCGTCCTTTGGTTTGTTGTCGGCCTGGATCATGTCATCCCCTCCCTCTTGAAAAGGATTCGACCTCGAATCCGTACCTGTATCAAAAGGAGTTAAGTCAGAAACATTAAATGTAGCAGACACATTATACTTACCTTGTAAATCCAGCTTGTATGCATTGTCATTAATCCGTTCCAAAACTTGAAATGGACCATCCCCTCTCGGTTGTAGCTTAGATTTACGTTGTTCAGGAAATCGCTCCTTGCGCATGTGTACCCAAACCCAATCTCCAGGCTGAAATACCACACGCTTTCTTCCCTTATTAGCATGAGAAGCATATTGCTCATTCTTTCGTTGTATTTGCTCTCTTGCTTTCTCATGTATGTGCTTCACCAAATCGGCTTTCCTTTTTCCATCTAGCCCCACATGCTCATCAACAGGCAAAGGTAACAAATCCAATGGAGTTAGTGGCTGAAAACCATAAACAATTTCAAAAGGTGAAAATGATGTAGAAGAATGAATGTTACGATTATATGCAAACTCAATAAATGGCAAACAATCTTCCCAACTCTTCAAATTCTTGCCAACTATAGTGCGCAATAATTGAGATAAAGTCCTATTAACTACCTCTGTTTGTCCATCAGTCTGTGGATGACATGTGGTAGAATACAATAATTTGGTGCCTAGTTTAGCCCACAACACCTTCCAAAAATGGCTAAGGAACTTAACATCTCTATCAGATACAATACTCCTAGGTATACCATGGAGTCGCACTATGTCTCTGAAAAATAAATCTGCAATGTTTTGTAGCATCATCGGTTTTATGACATGCAATGAAATGAGCCATTTTACTAAACCTATCAACTACAACAAAGATTGAATCTCTACCCCTCTTTGTCCTAGGCAAACCTAACACAAAATCCATCGATATATCAACCCAGGGTTCACTAGGTACAGGCAAAGGAGTATACAAACCATGTGGCATTAAATTAGATTTAGCATGCTTACATGTTAGACACTTATCACACATACGCTCAACATCACGTTTCATTTTAGGCCAATAAAAGTGCTCATGTAAAATAGCTAAAGTCTTAGTAATCCCAAAATGCCCCATCAAACCTCCCCCATGCGCTTCTTTCACAAGCAACTCACGCATACTACAAGTAGGAACACACAACCTGTTCGCTTTAAATAAGAATCCATCATGAATGTAAAACTTTCCAAAAGATGACTTTGCACAAGTAGCATAAATCTCACCAAAATCAGAATCACACTCATATAATTCCTTAATCAAATCAAATCCCAACATCCGTGCATGCATTGAAGTAAGTAAAACATACCTGCGAGATAATGCATCAGCCACTATGTTTTCTTTACCTTGCTTGTAGCGTATAACATATGGAAATGACTCAACGAATTCCATCCATTTTGCGTGTCGCTTATTCAGCTTACCTTGACCCTTCAAGTGTTTTAATGATTCATGGTCGGTGTGGATCACGAACTCTTTAGGCCACAAGTAGTGCTGCCATGTCTCAAGTGCTCTCACAAGCGCATATAACTCTTTGTCATACGTGGGGTACCTCAAAGCTTCTCCATTCAGCTTCTCACTAAAATAGGCTATTGGCCCTTTTCTTGCATGAGAACTGCTCCAATACCTAACCCTGATGCGTCGCACTCAATCTCAAATGTCTTCTCGAAGTTGGGTAGTGCTAAAATGGGTGCACTGCATAACTTCGCTTTAAGGTCCTGGAATGCTCGCTCTTGCGCCTCGCCACATTGAAAACCAACTGTCTTCTTTACTACCTCAGTCAATGGCGCGGCAATGCTACTGAAGTCCTTGACAAATCTCCTATAGAAGCTCGCTAACCCATGAAAGCTTCGGACTTCTGTCACTGTAGTTGGTGTAGGCCATTCCTGAATTGCCTTTACCTTCTCCACATCTACCTCGATGCCATCTGCACTCACAACAAAGCCAAGAAAAACAATTCTATCCATGCAAAATGTGCATTTGTCAGAGTTAGCACAATTGTTCTTTTCGTAAAACATCAAGTACATGCTCCAAATGCATTACATGCTCATCTACTGTTTTACTATAAACTAAGATGTCATCAAATAAACCACAACAAACTTACCTAAAAATGCACACATAACATGATTCATCAATCTCATAAATGTGCTAGGTGCGTTTGAGAGACCAAATGGCATAACTAACCATTCATACAAGCCATACTTAGTCTTAAATGCAGTTTTCCACTCATCTCCCCTCTCATGCGAATTTGATGGTATCCACTCTTAAATCAATCTTACTAAAAATTTTGGAACAATGCAATTCATCCAACATGTCATCTAGCCTAGGAATGAGGTGACGATACTTTACCGTAATATTGTTGATAGCTCGGCAGTCAACGCACATACGCCACGTCCCATCTTTCTTAGGAACTAGAAGCACTGGTACTGCACAAGGACTCATGCTTTCCCTTACATACCCCTTGTCCATCAACTCCCGTACTTGCCTTTGTAGCTCCTTGGTCTCCTCGGGATTGCTCCTATAAGCCGGTCTGTTAGAATGACTGCTCCAGGTATGAAGTCTATCTGGTGTTCAATACCTCTAATGGGTGGAAGCCCACTAGGTATGTCCTCTGTCAGTATGTCACTGTAATCCTGCAAAAGAGATGAAATAGACACAGGAAGCAAATGGTCAGAGTTAGTAAATAAAATATGAGGCTCCTTATAGACTAACAATAACATGAGCTTGCTAGCCTTGAACGCTTTCCTTGCTTCACCCTCACCCATGTAGAAACTCTTTTAACTCTCCCTTTTGTTTCCCCTTACGTTCACTCACCACCCCTTGGAAACTCCCTCTGCCTTGGCCTTATTTTTCTCACCAGATACACCACTCTCACTAGTCTCACCCAAGGTGGTGTGTTTCCCTTCGCTCTCTCTTTGTCACGCTCAAGTTGTAACTTAACCTGATCTTCATGGACTTGTGCAGGTGTAAGTGGGTATAATGTAATGGGTTTTCCCTTATGCTGGAAAGAGTACTTGTTCTTGAACCCATCATGAATAAACTTCTTATCAAACTGCCACGGCCTGCCCAAAAGAATATGTCCTGCATGCATCGGTATCACATCACATAGGACATCATCTGTGTATGGCCCAATGGTAAAGCTCAACAATACCTGCTTTGTCACACTTATTTCCCACAATCATTTAACCACTGCAACTTGTAAGGCTTCAGGTGTCTTAAGCAACTCAACCCCAATCGCTCAATCAAAAGCTGTGCTAGCAACATTAGTACAACTGCCCCCATCTATGATCATACTACACCCCTTTCCATTCACACGGCACCTAGTATGGAATATGTTCTCCCTCTGCTGCACACTCTCATCCTCTACAACATGTGCACTCAAAGCACGCTTGACAACTAAGGATAAGTTATCCAGCGGGTATGCAGCTCCCTCATGGTCACTAGCATCCTCCAACTCTGGCATCTCCTCCTCAACCTCACTATCGGTAGAGTACACCTCTCCACTCTTTTTATCAATCACTAAGGTATTGGGACATTGTGAAGCATAGTGTCCCATGCCCAAACACTTGAAAACTTGACATCTTTAGTTCTAGTAGTTGCTCCCTCAGGTTTTGGTGTAGTCTTGATCGGTTCTGTAGCCTCTTTACCCTTGGCACTAGGTTCGGCCCTAGACTGATTAAAGCCTCCACTGAATTCGCCTCTAGGCTTGTCAAAGCCTCCATCTCGCTTCTCATTCGGAACCCATTTCCCTTTCATGCAGAAGTAGCCTGAGTACCAAATCTGGATGTTGACTTTTTCTTGAGTTGCCTTTCTATCTTGATAGCCATGTGAAGCATATCCTCCAAATCAACATAATGATGCAACTCCACCATGTTTGCAATCTCTCTATTCAAGCCCCCTAGAAACCGTGCCATAGTAGCTTCTGCATCCTCAACTACATTTGCCCTAATCATGGCAACTTCCATCTCTGTGTAATAGTCCTCAACACTTTTGGTCCCCTGATACAGATGTTGTAGTTTCTGATACAACTCCCTATAGTAATGACTGGGTATAAATCTCTTTCTCATGAGACCCCTAAGTTCTGCCCATGTCTGAACCGGTCTCTCATAGTTTCTCCTCCGAGTAGAGACAAGCTGATCCCACCAAATCATAGCATAATCGGTAAACTCAATTGCTGCCAGACTGATCTTCTTCTCGTCTGAGTAGTGATGACAGTTGAAAATCAATTTTATTTTCTTTTCCCATTCTAAATAAGCTTCAGGATCATTCTTGCCTTGGAATGTTGGTATCTTGATCTTGATGCTACCTAGATCACCATCTACATCTCCTCGCCTACCATATCCTCTCCAATCATAATCCCCTCTTCTGGCATCAAATGCACCTCTATCATCAAACCGTCTATCCCTCCTATCATTCCTCCTATCAAACCTCCTATTAGGCCTCCTATTATGCCCAGGCTGAAATCTCTCCTCCACATCATCAAAACCATCAGAATCATCAAACTCATTCTCAGCTTCCTCTTCATCTGGTGGTACATACTGTGGTGGTACACGGCGAGGTGGCACATTGTGAGGTGGTGGTACTTCTGAGGTGGTGGTACTCTGGGACCGCTACCAGTTTGAATACTCTCTACACTCTTGGACAATCTCTCCAAAGCAGTATTCATGTTCTCCATCATATCTGTAAATTTCCTATCCAAAGCCTCAAGCTTTTCATCAATAGTTAGACCTGCCATCTCAACACTAAACAAACAGATTAGAAATAACAAGAAAGTAAAACAATATCTAAATCCTCACAATCTCACGTGTTTACACTCGAATGATAGCACTCCACTCGTGTTTGCACTCTATTGGCTTTTACCCGATATTGTGCTCACATCACTCACTGCCTTTTACCACTCTTGAGTTCGTCCTCAATTCAAATGTGAACCACACTCAATCCAAGAATACAAACCAATGTAGTCCTCAAGCTAGCATGAACACAACGGACCCAACATATATATATATAGGGCAGGCAGAAATCAAAACACGAATAGGATAGTAATGACGGAGACTCAATCAATAATACTTAAGCTAGAGTAATTAGAAATAAGGAGTAAACAATTAGCACAATGGAAAAAAAATAAGCATGCAAATTCACGGTCGTATGCAATTTCGGGAGAAAATTTGGCACCTCTATAAAAATTTTGATGGAATACCCTCCACGGGCACCTAAATGATAATATGGAACAAACTAGATGTCACTTTTCTAATCTTTCTGGGAGGATCACATGTGTTAGAATGGAGTTGGAGGGGTGCAGAGTGCGCTACAAGAGTCTCCTTCTGATCCATTTCTGCCGAGTGAAGAGGTGAGATTGTCTTTGCTTTATGGAAATCTGAGTCGAGATGGGGAAAATTTCATGAGACAAAAATCCCGAGTTCAGTGGCTTAATCTTGGTGATTAGAATACGAAGTTTTTTTCCAAGCTATGAAGAATCATCATCAGAGAGGTAAGATTACTTCTATAACCACAGAGGATAATACTCGTTTGGAGGATCCTGCATTGGTCCGAGAGGAGATTGTGTCCTTTACTCTTTTAGGCCTCAACCGAGTTTGCCAGATTTTGATCGAGATCTTCTTCACTCTACCATTACTCAGTTTGTTTCTGATGAGCAGAGAGAGGTCCTTAGCCGAGAGGTTTCAGAAGAAGAGATTAAGGCTGCACTGTTTTCTTTAAAAGATCATAAGGCTCCTGGACCAGATGGTTTTAACTCAAGTTTCTGTAAGAAAGCCTGGTGTGTGGTAGGTGATGATGTTATTCATGCTATTCGCTCATTTTTTTATCTCAGGGAAGCTCTTGAAACAGGTGAATGCCACATCTATTGCTCTTATTCTGAAGATTCCTAATCCTTCTCAGGTCAAGGATTTTCGGCCTATCTCTTGTTGCAACACTATCTATAAATGTATCTCACATTTATTGCTCTTATTCTGAAGATTCCTAATCCTTCTCAGGTCAAGGATTTTCGGCCTATTTCTTGTTGCAACACTATCTATTAGTGACGTATTAGCTAAATTTATCTTTCGCACGAGATGCTCTATCAATAGTAAAATGTGTAGTATGATTATTAATAGAGGGAATCACATAAATTTAGCTAGCACTACCCTTGTGGAAAAATTGGGATTACCATTGATACCTCTTGATAAACCTTATAAGTGGATGAGTGATTTTGGAGAGTTCGAAGTTGCTAAGCAGGTTGTGGTAAATTTTGCAATTGGGCAGTATGTTGACCAAGTAGTTTGTGACGTGGTTCCTATATGTCATACGCATATTTTATTGGGTAAGCCTTGGTATAAATTCAATAAAGTAGTTTATGATATGGATAGGAATATGTACAAATTTAGGTATGGTGGAAAAATTATCAAGCTTGCTCCTTTAACCCTACAAGAGGTCTATGAGGACGAGTTGTATATGAAGAGGAGTGAAGAAGAGTGGGCTAAAAAGAAAAGTGCGATTGCTTTTGGAATGTTACTAGGAGAGCTTCCAGAGTTGATAGAGAAAAAGACATTAGTAAAATGTGAAGTAGAGAATGATATAAACGTAGCCTTGAGTAATGAAATGAAACATGTTGATGTTTCAATAAATAAGAGTGAGGTGGTTGATGGTGTTGATGATAGTGATGATATTGATGTGAGCGATAACATTAGTGATCATGATTTGGTTGTTCATGATTCCAATGAGGTGCTTGACGTTACTGTTAAGGGTGACTATCATATGGAGCAATCTGATGTTGGTTGTGAGGACATGAGTTATGGTGTGCAAAAAGTACATGTGGCTGAATATGTAGAGTGTGGTCAGATCGTGGATGAGAGTGTTGATTGTTTGAGAAAGCGACATGAGCATGTTGAGTTTGTTTTAAATGAGATTTCAAATGTGAATTCATGTGGGAATCTCTTTGTTGTTGCAAGTGGCGTTAAGAATGAGAGTAGCAATGGAGAGATTGAGAGTGGAAAAGTATTGCCAAAAAGTCATTCATTCGCCTTATTGACTTTTGCTCACCTTAACCATTTTTTTCCATGTGATTTTCTTTTATTTCAGGATTCTCGTCCCATTGATCTTGTCATTTTTATCTATGACCCGGGTTCGGATTCGAGGTCGAATCCTTTTCAAGAGAGGGAGAATGATGTGATCCAGAATGAGCTCTGTTTGTTGGGCCAAGTTAACTTGAAGTTGTGGCTGATTGCATGGCTTGGTCAAATTGGTGTATTTGGGCCATTTTGGTGGATTTGGAAGATTCCTTGGGTTCTGGAGTTTGGTCCATGTATGAGACATTATGTGAAGGCTTTATTAAGTCTAAAGAAATATTGGAATGGGTCTAGGACGTGCATGAGCTGCCTTGATTGATTTTGGGCTTTATTTCCGAATGGTGCATTTGCTGTGGCGGGATTTACGCAGTCTTCGTATTTTGGACGTAACTTTCTCATCCGATATCCGATTTTGGTGATTCAAGTTGCATTGAAAAGAAACTCGTAGCTCTACAACTTTTAAGTTTTCATGTCAAGTCCAGTTCGGATTCCTTCATGGTCTAAATGAGGACGCAATGTATCCCTATAGTTTTTTATTTTTATATTTTTTTAAGTTATGTGTGTTTTTAAGTGTTGGGGAACATTAATTAAATTAAAAAGCCCATGGACGAAATTTTCAAGTATTTTATTAGGGTTTTATTATATTTTGGTAGAATTAGGGTTAGCCACCTATTTAAAGGGGCATTATTCATTGTAATGGATAATTAACAATAATATATCTTTTTACAAAATAAATTGACTTGTGTCATCTTGAGGGAGTGGATTCTTCCTTGGTTTTACGGAACAAAGCTTATCAACGTGTGGCAAGCGTTGTGGCGCTGTATCGCTGTTCATGATTCTCCAAAGAAATAAAGAATGTTTTTAAGGGCAATGTTCCTTAAGGGTTGGACTTGATCTTGGAAGGATTTTGTTCTTACAAAATCAAGATTCGCGGTTCTTGGGGCTTAGAACACGTGGAGAGGTTTGCTTGGCTTTGTTCCAGGCAGGTTTCTATCACAATCCTTGATCAAAGAAACCGAGGAGGCATCCACCTTACAAAAAATCATAAGATCATCCTCCAAACGAGTCCCATCCTCCTTAGAAACAGAAGTAATTTTACTGCGACAAAGATGATTCTTCATAGCATGGGAAAGAATTTTGAGTTCTGATCCCCAAGGTTAAGCCATTGAACCCGAGATTTCTGTCTATTAAAACCCTCTTGAGCCTTACTAAGGTCACCATACCGAAAAGAAAGGCATGCCTCTTCTGTTAACAAAGCCAAATCACTAAGGCTATCCTGCAACGCACACTGCACCCTCTCAATTCCCTCCTAACCTCCAAGACCCTACCCGAGAGATTAGAAAAGTGCTCAACATTAAACTTCTTCAAAGCCAGCTTCACACTCTTTAATTTATGACACAAGCAGAACATTGGGGTACCATAAACATCAATATCCCATGCCCTAGCCACAACAAAAATGAAATCAAGATGATCAACCCAAATGTCAAAGAATTTAAAAGGAGTTTTCCTCTTTGGGAGCTCAGCAAGCTTAACAACCATTGGAGAGTGGTCTGAAATCCCCGGGGGAAGAAACCTAGCAACCGAACCAGGGAATAGACATTCCCAAAAGGAGTTACGACAACACGATCAAGCTTCCGCCAAAATGACAGCCAAAAAACTGAAGATCATCCAAACCAGCCTGACCCAAGCAACAACCCAAATCATCTTTCCAAGACGGCCATGATAAAGAACCACCACTAGGCTCATGAGTAGAACATATAGCGTTGAAGTCCCCCATAACTAACCACGGAGAAGCATCAAAATCACTACCACAAGTAATCAAATCAACCCAAAGCTCCTTACGCTTCTCAACATCACAATCACCATAAACCACACAGCTCCAAACAGCAGAAACATGAGACACACGACATTGTATAGCTTGAGAAGAAGAACGAATAATGCTAACATCAACATCATTAGGATTCCAACAAACCCAAATACGACCAAACGGAAGAATATTTGAATGGCAAAAAAAACTTCCACGAAGGATTAATAGCACAGAAAACACTCACAAGATTAGAATCCTTAACCTTTTTTTTTTTGGATAAAGTAAGTATATTAGCCAAAACAAAACTATACAAGAGCAAAAGGACATACCCAGCCAACTAGAGAGGACATGCCCTCATAGAAGAAAAGCCGAAAGGCTACAAGCAAAAAAAGATCAAGAGAAGATGTCATCGGGCAAGTGCCATGAGAGGTGAAGCCATTTATTGTCATAAGATGGTTTCACCTTCCGCAATAAGCTAGCACGAGTCCGAACATCAAAAACAATATCACTAAGAAGAACAAAAACAGGGCGAAGAGGCCCATCATTGGTGCGGGCGTTCCTCTCCCTCCAGATATGGTAAACTGAAGCAACAAACGAGAGCCGAACAAGAAGATGACGTAGAGAGCCATCAGTAAACTAATACATCCACTCAACAGTCTGAAGCCAATCACGAGATTGTTGGACAATTATGAACCATATCGTCACTATTTGTACAGATCATAGTGTTGTTGTACAAATTAACTATGTGACAAAGGAGATTGCTCTCTTATCATTTGTGATTAGATCAGCATGATGTATAAATGATAGGAGGTCCTTATGATTTGTTCCTGGATTGAGAATGATATGAGACAGTATCAGTCCACGAAGGATAAATCATTAAATATCCATAGTCAGAGTATTATCGAGATTGGACATCGATAATGCGTAAAAGACTAGTATTACAATTGTGCGCGTTGTGAGGGCATAACAGCATAGTTCTCATATATTTGGGTATAGGATACTCATGCAAATGTAATAGGAGGTTGTGTTTTACCGATGGTATGGGAAACAGCTTTGCTCTGGATAGACCCCATCAGAATTCCATTGGTAGAATGACTATGTGTCTATGGAAGTCCGAAATCAGGGTAGGTGTATTTGGTCTTAACTTGAGACTTGCACCGCTAATACTTGCGACAATCAATATACTTTGGTTTTGGTCGTTCAGGGCTTTAACAGGTTCTGTGTACGCCTCTGCTGGGTATATTGAGAATCGTAGTGTGTTGGGTGTGATGTCGAGACAGAAGTATCACTCCAGTCATATGGAGATGATGATCGCGTAGGGATACAGAACTGGTTCTCTAAAGGGTTGCAACCATCGGGATAATATGACTTGGTCATGATTATCCGATAATAAAGAGACTAGTTGCTCGTCATCCGATATATACTTCGTACGGGGCAGACACTGTACCAGCCCCAGGCCTTGCATGTGATCATCCGATACTGGATCGAAATACGCAATACTACGTATACTACGCCTGATATAGATCCTTATATTCCTGTAAGGATATTTCTGGAGAATTGGGTAGGCATGACACTTTGCTAGAAGCCAACCTTGTCTTATAAATCGGTACATAATTAGTACTAGGTACTTACGTGTTCGGATAGTTCGACGACCGAATTTACTGCCAACATATCCGGGGATCTCATGGGTCGCTTCCCGAAGATTCACCGATGACGTATGACTCGCACTTTTATTAATCTAGGATTAATTAGAAGAGAGAGAATTAATCTGGGATTAATTACGAGATATTTTATCTGGGATAAAATATTATTTAAAGAGAAATAACGATTAATTTGGAATTAATCGATTAATTTAATATATTCGATATATTAAACGAAATTGGATTTCGACGCAGATTATAATTAGATTTTAATTCGGGCGAACAAGTAAATTTAGAATTAATTCGTTAGCGACATGAATACTGATTTCGCTAGGCATAATCATTTAATTGCGTCGCAACGGAAATTCGTTAATTTGGAATTAGTGAACCCGAGCCCGGGATTGCTTGAGAGCGCATTCGCATTTCGAATTCGAGTGCGCACGCAAGTCAAATCAAACGTCAAATCATAGTCCATCAAGCGTCAAATCATTAGTCACTTTGAGCGATGTGACTTCTTGTCACTTGATTTGATTGAGTGATGTGACTTGATGGTGGTAGTTGGCAAACATTTATTGGCTTGACTTTTGTATTTGGTAAATCAATTTATTTGATTTTTTGAAAATAGAAAATGGTGTATTAGATACACAAATTGAATTACCAAAAATACATCCATCATTTGTTTTTTTCTCTTTGTTCACGGGTTTGAAGCCAAATTTTCCTCTCCTCTCTCACACGCCAACAAGGGCCATTTTCTTCTTCTGGTTTGTGCCGAGAGCCAGGAAGAAAAGGGAAACAAAATGTGATGTTTTGTGGCAAAAACATCAAGAGCTAGCACTCCGAGAGACATGCGAAGATGATAGGGAGTCCACCCATGAGCTTGGAATCATCTCACAAAGCTTGGAGCTTTCATGGAGAAGATGAAGGCCGAATTGATGACTGCCCAGCAGCTCACTGCCGAGAGGTCCAGAGGGTTAGAAATAATTTTTATTTGTTGCCGCCGCGTCGCTCAACCCGATCGATGTGAGTATTCCGCAACTCCCTCGTTGTATTCGTACTTATTTCTTGCTTGTTATTCGATCCTCGGGAACGTAGAACTCCAACAATGGTATCAGAGCGGAGTAAAAGCATGAAATTTGACTTAAGGTTAAAATTTGGGTAAAATGTATTTTAGCATGATTTTATGAAATTGGATGATTGAGTATGCTTAAATGTGTTTTAATTGAGGATTGATTGGATCAATTTGATGAAATTATGATTGGATCATTTTTCCCCCTTTTGGATGGCTTGGCCAAATCCTACACTAGCCCTAAATGTCTTGGATTTTTTTATTTTGATTCATTGGATGAGTTGGAAATCATTTGGGAATGTTGATTTATGTTTAATTTTATTGGATTTAGTTGGATTGAATTCGAATTGGACAAATATTAACCCTAAAAGCCGAGACTTGAAGAAGCATGAATGAGTTTGATTTTTTGTTAAATTGTGTTGGACATGATTTAATGATGATAAGCATGATTAATTTGGCTAATTTGGTGTTTTGGAAATATTGATTTGGGTAATTAATTATGCTATACTACACTTGAATAATTAAATTGTGAAATTGGATTTTCAATTTAATTAAATTGGGCTAATATTGGAAATTGGGCTTGTAATGTTGTAAATGAGCTTATTGGGCTTGGTTGTACCAAGTTAGGTTTAGGCTAAATTGGTTGGATCCAATTGGGCCCAAAACCGCTTCCATAAAGCCCAAATGCGACTAATGGACCTTTAAAGTTTAATTGGGCCTAATGGCCTACATTGATTTCTAGGCTTATGGGGTTACTCCTTGATTGGGCTTTGGTTATTGGGTTTGACCCGAGTTGACCAAAAGTCCACGCCTAAAGAAATTAATTGAAAGCCCATTGGACTTTAATTAAATAAACGTTGGACGTTAATCGGGCTTTGAGACCCGTAATGATTAAATTTAGAATTTAAGTCGTAAAGGTTTATTAATAAAGTGTAATATTTAATTTGGAATTAAATAGAGAATTAGTATTAAATACAAATTGAATTGGATTTAATTATGTAGTTTAATTTAATTCGAGAATTCGTACTTTGAGTACTTATTTGCAAAACGAGTTTGACTCGCGCAAAATCAAATCGTTGTTTGAACATTGGATGGTTACTCATTATCAGATTAATTAATTTGATAGATTGATTGATAACATGATTATGTGAATACATGGTTGCGATGCATGAATAATGTATATCAGATGGATATTAGATGGGTGGGGCAATTTTAGAAATTGTTGTAATAATTGATTTATAATTGACCCTGCGTGTCCAGCCTTATTACCTCTTTCTCTTTGTATTCTCTTCTCACCTACTCCCCTCAATGTAAATGAGGTTTCTTTAGAAGTGTATCGTAACGGTAGAAGAAAATACTTGTGTTCGGGGAAAGAGAAATAGATAGATTTGGTCTAGGATCAATGTGTTAAGTATCCATCCGCATATCATTATTATTTATTATACGCGCTTTATTATGTATTTAGAATGCATGTTTAAGGGTGTATGATGATGAGACCTTAACAAAGATAATAAATTGGTTGCCAATTTGCACGCGAAAAACTCTCGCAAAATATTAAGCGTTTTTCCTTCCATTGAGTGATTCTTACTCAAGATATAAGACTGGCATTGGCTTGTTGGCCAAAGTCAAGGCCTTTGTCCGTCGAAGATGTGTTTGAATCGCGAGAGCTTTGTTCCATATCAGTGTCTTGTCCAAGTTGTGATTTGTTGGCCAAAGTCAAGATCATTTCTTGTCCATCGACATTGATTACGAAGCTTTCCATGTCAATGGGTCACGTTTAACTAGGATCGCTAAGTTTGTTGTGCCAAAGCCAGGCTTAGTTGATTCAGAGGAAAAAGGTTAGGCAATATATTGGATATATTGGCATATATAAGATATATGTTTCGGACTTGGATGTCCCCCTACTGGATCTAGGAATTGGATTGGATCCAATTGATCTTAGAGATCTACCGTTAATTATATGATACAATTTGTTGGCCAAAGTCAAGATTGTGTGATATTTAACGGGATCCTAGCCCGCTAGGAAACAAGGTTTCCCGAGTACTCGACAGAGGGTTAGAGGCTCGCCGAAAAATAGTGGGAGGCAAGTATAAATTTGCAATATTCGTTAATTACTTGCCATACGCGCTCAAACAAATCATTCGTTAATTAATTAATTATTAGTTGGACTAATATTTAATTGTTGTTTTAATTAACAGTTGGACTGTATTCAACAAACAATTAAAAGTATAGTTGATTATATAGTTGGACTACAATAATCATTATATTAATAGTACCGAAATCGTTGATTAAATAGTTGGACTATTAGAATCAAGATAAAATTGAAAGATTGACATTTAAACATAATCCTAGGGAAAATGTATTTAAATGGTTTAATTTTCAAATTGGGAATAATTTCAGGATGGTCCTGGAAACTAATAAGTTACTTTATTTGATAAAATAACATATTAGGCCTAAGTCCGGAGTTGAGCAATTAGTAGAGCATAATCTTTGGAAGATTTATGTAATGATAACTTTAGTGCTTAATCCATTAAACTTGTCAGTAGACTCCTTAATTTCTGAATCAGAACTAAAGATTAGATCCTTAAAGTATGATAATGAAATTGAAGGATTTTCATAGATCTATAATTGGATCTTAGAAGTACTAAATTGCAATACATAAATGACTATTCTCAAGGAGATAAAGTCAAAGTTTGCAATAAGGCAAGTAGTGCAAGGTGCACTTTACTTCGATATTCTAGTCAGCCGAGGCTAGGCCAAAGGCTTCTGGAGTGTTGAAAAGGGAAAAGGCAAAATCATTATAATCTTCTAGGAAGATAAATGACATATCCCAAAATGTCTGCCTAAATTGTGGCAAACAGGATTGCGGAAGCGTGACTTCCGTTTGGACAAGGCAGACATGAAGGAATTAAAATGGTGCAAGGCTCCGGCTTTAATATGTTTGTCATATTATGTTCACTACTAGTATTGAAATTGGATTTTAAATACTTAGTGTGGTACATAAATATATACTGATGTTCAGAATCTGCTATGAGCAGGATACTGACATCAATTGAGATTTATCTGCGGATTGGAAACAGGACGACTGTTGCTGTTTTAACCTTAGATACCTTATTTTAGGAACTACCCTCGGGTTTGTACCTAATTTGGAAACTGTTATAATGTAACTAGTTTGACTAGAAACATTATCTCTATATCAGTGTTTAATCCGTTGCGGATTTACCTTTATATTCTAGAACACTAAAGTGTTTTATTATATAAAGATGATATTGAGATAAACACATTAGATGTGAATAACAGAATTTATATTTTGAATATAAATAAATCTAAAAAATATAACATGACAAATAAATAGCTCAAACTGATTTGATCAGAAGAAACTAATTGTGGTATTGTTGTCTGGGACACAATTGAACAAGAATCGTATATCCACACTTTTGAAGAGTGGGTACTAGGACAAATTTGATTCCATTCAAATAAAGTCTACGAATCTAGTTTATTAGGCAAAGTGCCTATAACACTATTTACTCGGTAAAAGTGTAAATGCCACCGATCTGTTAGCCCTAGTTCATAGTGAAGGAAGTGGGCCCATGTCTAGCTAGGCTAGATGTGGATATGAATATTTCGTGACCTTTACGGATGTGGCATCGCGTTATGGTTATGTGTTTCTTTTGAAACACAAATTAGAAACTTTTAGAGTTTCGACACGAAATAGACAAACAGATCGGCTAAATTATTAAATCGTCATGGTTAGACCATGATGAAAATACTTAAGCAATAAGTTTCTAATATACTTGAAAGAGTATAGTATTCTTTCAATGAGGACTCCTTCCGGAACACGTCAATTTGACGGTGTGTCCGAACCGAGTAACCGAATTTTATTGGACATGATAAGGTTAATCATGAGTCACTCTGAGCTACCATTTCCTTCAACGGATACGCATTACAGTGCAGAACTTATTTAGAATAAGGTTCCATAATATCTGTCTGACAGATTTCATATTAGATATGAACAGAAAGAAATTTGGTTTTCTCTCATTCCTGAAGATTGGGTATGCTAGACATATGTTTGGATGATACCAAACTAAAACCCAAATCGGATAAGTGCCTAATTGTGGTTGTCCTAGGGAAACCAAAGTATAGTACTTATACAACTCACTAGAGAATAATGTAATTGTTGCTCACCATGCGATTTTCCTGAAGGAATACCAATATGCAGTGGTAAGTGGGAGGATAGTAAAACTCGATGAAAATCGAGTAATACTATTCCCGCACCGATTCCTTATGGAACACAAATAGTTCATCAAGGATGAAATTATACCATAATCTTCGAATACACAAGAACCACGTAAGTCAGAGAGAGTCAGAAAACAACCTGGGGTATGGGTTTTCGATCTCACCTCGTAAAAGATGTCAATCTTATTGAGGAACACCAACTGACTACGTATGAGGAAGTGATACAAGGTATCGACTCCATGATATGGCAAAGTGCCATGAAGTCCGAAATGGATTCCATGTATATCAACTATGTTTAGACACTAGTTGTTGTACCACAAGGCATTGTGCCTATTGGTACAATATAAGTCTTCAAGGAAGACATACGTGGAAGGCAACATACCAACGTATAAAGCTAGGCTTGTAGCGAAAAGGTATTGTTATCAATATTGTGTCGATTACGACGAAGCCTTTTACATGTTGCCACAGTAAATCCATTTGGATAATGCTTGCTAATGCTGCATGTTTCATTCATGAAATATGTCAGCTGAATGCCAAAACCGCTTTCCTTAACGGAAACCTTTTGGAGGATTTTTACAACATCCTGACGGTTTTATCGTACCAAAACTAGCAAACAAGGTTTGCAGGTTATTCGATCCATGGATGGATTGAAGCAAGCATAGCGTTCTTGGAATTATCGCTTTGATGTAATCATAATAGTTTATGATTTAATTCAAAACGAAATGATTCTTGTGTATATAAGAGGGTTAGTGGGAGCGCACTGACAGTGGTTGTCCTATAAATTATGATAATATCTCATTTCTTGGAAATGATATTCCCAAATTAAAATCGGTGAAAGCTTGTCTTTCATGAAAACTCTCCGAGAAATCGTACATTGAAAAATGTACGCGACCTGGTGTCTCATACGCTTTGAGCATATGGATTCACAAACAGGCCAATCCAAGTGATAGTCATTGGATTGACGTTAAGAACATCTGTTAGTATCTTAGAGAACTAATGATGCTGTCTTATACTATGGAGAAGGAGAACTTGAAGTGACTGAGATCACTGCTGCAAGTTTCCAAACCGAGAAAGATGACTCTAAGTCGCAAAATGGTACTATACAGTTTGAATAACGGAACAGTGAGCTGGAAATCTACCAAGCAAGATATTGTTACTGAATAAACAACAAATGAAGGTTATTGCTGCAGCTGAGGCAGCAATAGAAGCCATTTGGGTCGATAATAAATCTAATTAGATTAGATATAGTTCTGTTAGCAGCTGAGCTAGGCGTCAGCACATGCTAAAGAATTAATGGTCTCATCAACGATCCAGATATATACTTTGATATTCATCTGATTCGTTCGGATCATTCATCGTGGCGATGTGATGATTGAATAAATCGCATCAGACGATAATCATGCAAATCCGCTGACGAAAGCCTTCTCTCAGCAGTTTGAGCTAACCGTACATAGTTCGGGTGTCAGACACTCGAGTGACTGGCTATAGGCCAAGTGAGAGATTGTTGGACAATTATGACCCATAGCGTCACTATTTGTACATATCATGGTGTTGTTGTACAAATTAACTATGTGACAAAAGAGATTGCTCTCTTATCATTTGTGATTAGATCAGCATGATGTATAAATGATAGGAGGTCCTTATGATTTGTTCATGGATTGAGAAAGATATGAGATAGTATCAGTCCACGAAGGATAAATCATTAAATATCCCTAGTCAGAGTATTATCGAGATTGGACATCGTAATGCGTAAAAGACTAGTATTACACTTGTGCGCGTTGTGATGGCATAACGGCATAGTTCTCACATATTGGGTATAAGATACTCATGCAAATCTAATAGGAGGTTGTGTTTTACCGATGGTACGGGAAACAGCTTCGCTCTGGATAGACCCCCTCGGAATTCCATTGGTAGTATGACTATGTGTCTATGGAAGTCCGAAATCAGGGTAGGTGTATTTGGTCTTAACCTGAGACTTACACCACTAATACTTGCAACAATCAATATACTTTGGTTTTGGTCGTCCAGGGCTTTAACAGGTTCTGTGTACGCCTCTGCTGTGTATATTGAGAATCGTAGTGTGTTGGGTGTGATGTCGAGACAGAAGTATCACTCCAGTCATATGGAGATGATGATCGCGTATGGATACAGAACTGGTTCTCTAAAAGGTTGCAACCATCGGGATAATATGACTTGGTCATGATTATCCAATAATAAAGAGACTAGTTGCTCATCATCCGATATATGCTTCGTACGGGGCAGACACTATACCAGCCCCAGACCTTGCATGTGATCATCCGATACTGGATCGAAATACGCAATACTACGTATACTACGCCTGATATAGATCCTTATATTCATGTAAGGATATTTCTGGAGAATTGGGTAGGCATGACGCTTTGCTAGAAGCCAACCTTGTCTTGTAAATCGGTACAAACGTATTACTAGGTACTTACGTGTTCGGATAGTCCGACGACCGAATTTACTGCCAACATATCCGGGGATCTCATGGGTCGCTTCCCGAAGATTCACCGATGACGTATGACTCACACTTTTATTAATATGGGATTAATTAGAAGAGAGAGAAAATTAATCTGGGATTAATTACAGAGATATTTTATCTAGGATAAAATATTATTTAAAGAGAAATAACGATTAATTTGGAATTAATCGATTAATTAATATATTCGATATATTAAACGAAATTGGATTTCGACGTAGAATTAAAATTAGATTTTAATTCGGGCGAACAAGTTAATTTAGAATTAATTCGTTAGCGACATGAATACTGATTTCGCTAGGCATAATCATTTAATTGCGTCGCAACAGAAATTCGTTAATTTGGAATTAGTGAACCCGAGCCCGGGATTGCTTGAGAGCGCATTCGCATTTCGAATTCGAGTGCGGCACGCAAGTCAAATCAAGCGTCAAATCATTAGTCGCATCAAGCGTCAAATCATTAGTCACTTTGAGCGATGTGACAACTTGTCACTTGATTTGATTGAGTGATGTGACTTGATGGTGGTAGTTGGCAAGCATTTATTGGCTTGACTTTTGTATTTGGTAAATCAATTTATTTGATTTTTTGAAAATAGAAAATGGTGTATTAGATACACAAAATTGAATTACCAAAAATACATCCATCATTTTTTTTTCTCTTTGTTCACGGTTTGGAGCCAAATTTTCCTCTCCTCTCTCACGCCCAACAAGGGCCATTTTCTTCTGGTTTTGCCGAGAGCCAAGGAAGAAAAGGGAAACAAAATGTGATGTTTTTGTGGCAAATAGGAGACTGAATTTGCTTATTAAACCAAGTAAAAGGACAGCCATAAAACTGAAGATCATCCAAACCAGCCTAACCGAAACAGCAGCCTAAATCATCTTTCCAAGACGGCCACGACACAGAACCACCACTATGCTCAAGCGGAGTGCGAATGGTGTTGAAATCCCCCAAAACTAGCCACAGAGAATCATCAAAATCACTACCACTAGTAATCAGGTCGGCCTATAGCTCCCGACGCTTCTCGTAATCACACTCACCATAAACCACAGTGACCACACAGCTCCACAACCCAGAAATATGAGACACACGACAATGTATAGTTTGAGACGAAGAACGAATAATGCTAACATCTATGTCACTAGGATTCCAACAAACCTAAATACGGCCAAACGAAAGAATGTCATAATGGCAAAAAACTTCCACGAAGGATTAATTGCACGAAAGACACTCACAAAATTAACATCATTTACCTTGGTTTCAACTAAACCACACAAAGAAAGCTTCTCATCACGAAAAAACCTCCTAACTTCAGCATGTTTCATAGGGTCATAAGCACCAATAGGTAGAATCTCAGCTAAAACAGTCTCAGGAAGATCCTTGACAATGTAGTGAAGAAATATGAGAACATTCCCCTTCCTCCCTCTTACCCTCTACCTCCACAATAACTGCCTCAGACGAATCAATGAGCAAAGAAGGAACTACCGGAACCGGTTAAAAACTTTTAGTAGAGCACTCACCCAAAATAAGAACCATGTCAGCGGTAATATCCTAAATCACACCACCACTCGAGCTAACGGAAGTGGTCAAAGTCACTCCTTCTTAGAGACCGAAATCCAGACACCCTCCTTATCCTCAGCCACCTCAACCGTAACAACTATACTCGTAGCAGGAGTAGAGGACTTAGGAACCTAGGACTGAGAAGGCTTGCTATCCTCCTTACTAGGAGCCTTCCTAGGTCAGGAATTCAATGAATGGCCAAAAAATTTACAGGTAGTACATTTCACAGGAACCTACTCAAACTCAACCCTTACTTGTGCCCAAGTACCATTACGACACTGGAAATCAATCTCCTCGACAAGGGGGTACATCGCATCAATTTCAACACATACTCGAGCGAAACTAAACTGAACTGTTTCCTAGAAAGGGATGGTCAGCATTGAGAGGTCTACCAACTGCACTGGCCCACAACTAAGTCCATTAGCCATCCAAAACTCAAAAGGTAGATTAAAGAGTCTAACCCACCCGGAACCTTAAAGAGGTCCTCCTTGGTCAAAGATAAACTCGATTGCCAAAGTTTGAGAACCAAAGGTCTATTAGCCATATGCCACGGGGCTCTATCCAACACCGTACAGCTTCTTGAAAACTATCAAATTTAAACAAAAAGAAGCCAGTATCTGAGGTTAAAACCTCCTGCAAATCAAGCCTCCCCCATAACTTGTGCGTAATAGAGTTGACAATTTGAAATGGAAGTCTTTTACCCACAAAATATCCAACTAATATGCTACGCCAAAACACACTTCCCTCTTCAGCAACCTCTAAAGAAGGGCACACTTTAACCCTTCTGTCAATAACATTCGGTTGAACAAAGTGTAGTGAAGTAGACATGGCTACCGAATCAAGAGGATCTACTCCGTTGGGACCATTCAACACTTTAGCATAACTCTGAGTACGTACAGATCCAATGCCCCCAACCCTGGAAGTTTCGGAACTTGACCAATCAAACACTCACCAACTGTGGTAGGTGTAGGATTCAAATTGCCATGTGCACCCAAACAAGAAGGCTTGGGAAGAATAGTGGCTCTCCTACCAGAAACCTTACCAACATTACCCCCCCTCCACATTATCTCTCACTACCGAGGAAGAACCAGCTTGACCAAAAGCACAAGAAACTGCCTTCGAACCAGTATTAACTGCCTCACTTGCTGCCTTAGCATCAATAACCACACCGGCACCATCCAACTGAACAACATTCTATCCATCGCCAGAACCAGACCCAAACACAGCCTCGGACAATGAGGGCAACAAAACAGACCCTAAACACACTTCCAATGATCCATCAGCTATGCCTACAGCTCTAACATCATTCCCTTTTACTGCACCACTCTCGGCTCCAGAAACAGTCAAAACATCCTCTGCCGAGGACTCCAACTCCTCACCGACAGGGCTACGAACCCCCCACAGCCGGAATCAACAACCGATTTCAAACCAGTCCATAAGCTACCAACGTTCACAACATCGTCAACTCTGTCACCAACCGACTCAGCAGAGCCACCCCCACCAGTACTACCATCAATTCCAAGGGAAAGCTCACTAAAAAAACTACCGGAACCATGGGACGAATCCACGCAAGTCAACTTACCAAGAACAGAAGGGATGAGGCCGGCAGATCCAGAAACAGTCAAAGGCTGAGGTTCACTGGGCAGAAACGTCGGGGCCAGGGAAGAAACCAACGGCGCCGAAGAAGAAGCCATTCCCGTCGAAGACTCAAGATGCCCAAGGCAAGGGTCTACGGGCAGAGAAACACCGGCAGTCAAAAATTCACCACGAGGCACAACCCAGACGGCCAACCGGCCAGTGCCGGGTAGACGAGGCCCAACCACATGTAAACCAGATGACGGCATAGACGAAGGGAAAGGGAAACACCGGGAGAGAGTACCAATTCACAGAAAAGAAAAGAGAGTAAGAGGGTTGAGAAAGGATTTTTGTGTTATCAATTTGGTAGAAGACCAAAAGAGATTAAGGCTCATGACGATCTAAGTTGGGAATCACCGAGAGGGAAGGGAAAGTTGAGAGCATTTTAGGGTTTTTTTGCATGAATCATTAACCTTAGTTTCAACTAAACCACACAGAGACAGTTTCTTATCACGGAAGAAACTCCTAACTCCAGCTTGTTTCATAGGATCATTGAGACCCCGGATATTCCAACATCAAAAAATCATAAAACAGATAGAAGATGAGAAACCTGCCCAATCAAATCATCGCTGCCTACTCCCTCTTGGGATTGTCGATTCTGATTCTTTTTACCTCCGGAGCCCTTCTTACACTTGCCCCCAGACTTCAGCTTCATTTTCTCCAAAGAATCTATAGCCTTAGCAGCTAATAATTTACTAAATACCTTGGAATCATGCAATTCATCTAACATGTCATCTAGCCTAGGAATAGGATGGCGATACTTTACCGTTATATTATTGATTGCTAGACAAATGTTCCATCTTCTTAGAGACTAGAAGCACTGGTACCGTATAAGGACTCATGTTTTCCCTTAAATACCCCTTGTCCATTAACTCCCGTACTTGACTGACATGAACCAAGGCACACTTGGAGCACCAATGGACATGACCAACATTAAAGTAGAACCATTGCAAGTACCAATAGGGCCAATCACAAGATAAAAGACCAAAAGGATCAGAGAAGCGATGGCAGGTCTAGCTCAGAGTTTCATGGATGACTGCAAAACAAGTAAGGGACACACCAGAGACACATGCGGGCTTCAATGGAGAGGGCCCTAAGCTACTTCACTTGGTCCAAACAGAAGCTGATTGAAGCTTCCAAAGCCATTTGAAGACAATGACCTATATAGAGAATTTGGCCTAACTTTGACACTTTTGTAATTCGGCCAAACCTTGTATTATTTTATCATTTTGTTTGATATATTGACTTTATTTTTGATGTAATAAGCTAGTTGACCAGGACATTAGGGTTAATTATGCTTAGAACCTTGCTTATTGAGTAAGAACGTAAATTTACTATAGCATGTAAGCACCTCAATTAGCTTAAGTGAGATTAGCTTCTAATCTTTGTTTTAAGTTTATTTAGGTGCAAAAACCCAAATTATGGTTGAGGTCTTGGCTTGAGGCTGGTTTTTGTGTAACTTTAGCTCTAGGGTCATTTGGTCATTTTACTCTGACAAGAACCCACTTGGTTCGAAATCCAAGCAAACCCCAAGCAACGGACAGAACCGCGAATATGATTTTGTAGAAACAAAACCCTTCCAAGGCCACAAAGAAGACCCACAAAGAACTTGCCCTTGAGAACCTTTAAGATGAATCCTTGTAGTGTTTTGCTAGCAATGGAGACGCCACTAAGTTTGCCAAAAAGTTAAGTATTCGACAACAAACTTGAAAATATCCCTCCCTTACAATAATTCGGCCATAGCCAAAGCTTTAAGCTTTTGAGTTTACAAATTCGTTGGTTTCCTCAAATGAAGAAGAAAGTAAGCTTAAATAGTGTTACAAAAGAAACCCTAAGGCATAAGACAACATGCCCCTAAAAACGAAATTACACAAATATCAAGTCTTTAGTCTTCAAAAGCCTAGAAGCTTTATTCTAAACTGATTTGGGCCAAGTGAAATGGTTTTGGGCCCTTTCCATCGAAGCCCACATGCATCTCTATTTGTTTGTTGCAGTCAGCCATAAAACTCTGAACTAATCACGTCATTGCTTCTCTCAGTCTTTTGGTCCTCTGCCTCGTAATTGGCCCTTCTGGTACTTGTAATGCGTCCTTTGGTTTGTTGTCGGCCTGGATCATGTCATCCCCTTCCTCTTGAAAAGGATTCGACCTCGAATCTGTACCTGCATCAAAAGGAGTTAAGTCAGAAACATTAAATGTAGCAGACACATTATACTTACCTTGTAAATCCAGCTTGTATGCATTGTCATTAATCCGTTCCAAACTTGAAATGGACCATCCCCTCTCGGTTGTAGCTTAGATTTACGT